>VZUI01085190.1:0-40603 GCA_013401135.1 Cettia cetti
TTTTTTTTCCCCAAGGGCCTATAGGAATATTAGTGATGAAAAAACCCCAGAGAAGAACTGCAATACAGTGCAGGGAGAATCTCTCAAGGAATCATGTATTAACCCCTTCAATCTGCCAGTGAGTCTAGAAAAGATCCTGTGATATTTCAGTGAAAGTCTGCAAATCCCTCCAAGTCTAGAAGTCCTTTTGGGATCAGGAATAAACCCATGGAGACTCTCACTCTGCTCTTCAGACAGAGTCACAGTAGGGCTTCTGACAGGGATATTAACATATGAGAGCCCAAAGAGATTTTTACTGAAGCTAAAGAAAATCTCTCCTTTTCCCTAGGTTGTTAATGGTGTAAGTACCTGGCTTTTGCATGGGATTTTCTTATTCACTCATTAAGATCTATCAGATAATCCTCAATTCTGCTTTGGAAAGTACCTTATTTTTTTTACTCAGCAAATGCTTTTAAAAGTCTTTTAAACACCATCATGATCAGTCTTACATGAAATTCTCAAGAGCTTGAAAATAGCGTCTGTTCCTCATAAATTCTGGGGATTTTTACGCATCTCCCATCTTACCTAACAGCTTACCATAGATGTAGATTAGAAGCACAGAGAAAAATGCTGACTCAGATATAGCAGAGAATGGGTCAAATTCTTTGCAAGTATTTAAGCATATATTGAGGTTCAAACTTGTTTCTGAGAGGGCAGCTAAATCTTTTTTATGCCTGTATTACTGTAGAGTGCATTTGAAGCAGTGATAATGACATACTGAGGGAACTTAATTAGGTTCTTACCTTACCAGAAAGCAGTGATATCTAAATTTCCAAACCAGAAATTTCCAAGCTCGTTCTGCAGTCTGAGAAAAGTTTGTGAAAGATGGAAAGAGAGGCAATGCCTAACAAAATATTTACAAAAACATTTAAAAATCTCAAATGAAGTGTTTGCTACAGCTAATTATAAATATGTTGATCACAACCATGATTGTTTACTGTGGGTCTGCACAATCATCTCCCCTTTGGTGAACAGAGATTTATTTAGTAGTTTTTCATAGCTACTGCATTAGGATAGGTTCCCTAAGTCTCTGACTGTGCTATGTTTCATTATATGACTGCCACCAACTTTAATTACATCGATAATAGCTACAGACTAATTGCGTTTTGACTCCATTACAGGTTTAATAAATCTGTGGCTAAATCTGGCTCTGGTGCATGGGTCCAGATATTGGTCCTAACATGCTGCAGCTACTCTTAGCAAGGTAAAATACCTTAGACTTGCATTCACTATGCCTTTAAGAGGTTAAAAATAATGTAATGTCTAGCAAGCTTAATTTAATAACAGGAAACTGAGGAACTTGTCTCTGACCATGTACCTACTGTAAAAATTATATTTATCATCACTGGGCCAGGTACACTAAAAATCCATAAGCAAATGCTTTCAAGCTCTCTGCACATTTTCCACAGAGTGATGGTGATGAGTGTATTTGATGTCTCTTGCACATTCCAGTCCATATCAAAGATGAGTTTTTAATTAAAAGAGAGAAAAAGGTTGATTTTGAAATTCAGAAACCATGCCATTGTATTTTACCACATGAGAACCTCTTTTACAGTGTGGCAGAAGCATCATGTCAGCTTCAACACAACTGTTGGTGTGAATGACTGGACTTGCTGATGCAGTCAGCTCCTCTCCCATTTGTGGTTTTGAGGATCTCAAACTCTTTTCATTTAAGTCCTGAAATTCCACAATTATGCTGCGCGTTACTCTCTGCCTTCTTTGTACCATCTACAAGTTTCCTGTTTCCAATTCTACATCTCAGACCACCTTTCCACAGCAAACATATCTAAGGACAAAAAGACAACTGATTATTTTGTTTCCCGAGGTCTCACTTTACCTATTCTTCTGCAATGATCCCCTTCTCTGGAACTAAATCCATCTTTACATAACAACTCTTTAAATTGGGACTTCATGGTAAAGCAAACTTACGGGAAGTAAAATTAAATCTAGATAGGAGTAGTATCTAGGAGCATACCTAGGGAACAATCTCCTCCATCAATCTGCTGTGTCCCTGAAGTGTCATGTTGGAGATTAAATCCCTCCCACTGTGCCATGCAACCGCAGCAGAACCACTCAGCAGTGATTGCTGCATTGCAACGTGCCTCCGCACAGCACAAACCTCTTTGAAGAGCACAAGAACATACCTAGAGAAAGACATACAAGGGTGTGTGGGGCAAGAGAAAATAATAAATGGAGTGAATGTGAGAGAGGAAAATAGGAACAAGATTGAGGCATGAATAAAAAAGAAGTTCATTAGAAGAAAGCAAGAAATGAAGCAAAACAGTTCTGCAAGGACATTCACATGGCCTCTTCAAATTGCCACCCCTTAATGGCTGTTTTCAGTTCAAATTCCTCACTGACCCCAGCTTCATTTCCTGTCTATATTATCTTATGACAGCCCACAGAGAGACAGGGTAACATTTCATCAAGCCTTGCACTTTGAACAGTGCTGTGGAAACACTGAAGGAACTTGAGTTCTGAAATCTCACCTCAATTGTCAATCAAACATATAATTCCTTAAATCCATTGTCATTCACTGAGACTTGGCCTCCATAACCTCTTCAAAGAAGAAGTTAGAAATTATTTTTTCAAAAAGTTATAATCTTCTTTCATAATCAGAAATTCCAGTGTATTTAATATTTGTATAGAGATTGTTTTTTCCCCAGTGTGTTGCCTTTGTTGTTTTGTGGGCTATTATCTAGGTTGGGAACAGGAACTTATTTCTTCCTTTTCCTATCATTATTTTCATGTTCACTTCTGCAGCAAAGCTATGACCTTGAGTCTAGGCTCATTAAGAATCATTTCCACAAAGGGTCTGCCTCTAAAAAGTAAGGGATTCTGAAGAACAAGTGGGTTTCAGATTTTTATCTCCAGGTAAAGTTATCAAAGGGTTTCTGTATTTCTGCCTGTCATCTCTGGGTGTGAGTAAAATGTTCAAAAAACACAATGGCAAGAAATTACGCAAAGTGAACAGAAGAAGGAAACAGTGACTGGATTTGGGGGAACCCCCGGCGTGGGGTGTCCAGCACATCACATCCTTTCTGTGTCAGCTGAGCAGGCAGAGGCACAGCTCAGCTCTGTGGAACAGCCACAGCTCTCCATGACCTCACAGTGAGGTCACACCTTGGGAATTGTTGTCTTGTTGTCTCTTTTCCACCTGCCCTTGGTTGTATTACTAAGTGCTGCCTCAGCATCTCCTCTCCTTAACAGTGACACTCTCCCCTCAGATATTTGCAGCAGCTTTGCACTAGGACCAGATCTGCAGCCTACAGGTCTGGGACAGACCTCCATCACTCTTCTCATTCATCCATTTATTTCCCTTTTCGTTTTTTCTCAATGCAACACCTACTCCCCTTCAGCCTCACTGGTCCTTCTTATCTTGTTCATCAGCTCTCTGCTGTTCACATCCATCTTCTGGCTATCATTTTTCCTTAGGCTACCACTGTGTTGCTTTTCTCATCTTCTGGTCTAACAGATACTGGTTTTTCTGGAAGAGCTCAGCTCCCATTTCACTGATCACTTTAAACTGCAGAAAGACCAAAGAGATTCCTGCAGTCTCAAACAAACCTCCTAAGGGGTGTAGTAGGAAGCGATGCTGTAATGGCACACTATGGTCCTGTCATCCCACTGAAAACAAATATTGGGTGAGGTTGATCACTGTCTCTAGCAGACAACCTGCAGAAATAGTGCTAACCTTCAACAGCTTTGCTCTGAAGTTTGTAAGAAAGTGGCACACCATTACTGACTGTTCCAAAATCATGAGAGACAATTTTGCTCCCTCTTTAAGAATTATCAGTGGGACAGAGTATCTTTCTGCAATATCCTTTATGCAAGAGAAGTAATGTAAATGTCTTGGATGAGAAGTGCAGAGGGCTTGTGACTGGAGAATCAGGAGACATAACTAATCATGAATACTGGAGTATTCTGTCAATCTGTGTGTTAGACCATGAAGTAAATCAGACCCCTCTGAGCAGGGATTGTTTTTAGGAACCATCAAGAGCAATTTATGGCGAGTGTAACTTGAAGGGGTGACCTTACAACAACAGTTTAACAATGACAAAGAGTCCAGCAGTAACAGAGCAACAGCAGAACTAAGTGGAACAGAAAATGGTAACATTACCTAATTTATGTATATATAATAAACAATTATATTATACACAGAATGAGCGAGTATGCTGAATTATTTCCTCTTAAGCTGGTCACACCAATACAGTCACTGCCTGGAGTGGAAGTGAGATAACCCAGGTGGGAAGGTGCAATGAAGGTAGGAGGTAATTTTCCCTGCTGAAATCTGTGGCTCTCTGCAGCCCTTGGAGTCTGAGGGTGAATAAAACCTCAGTGACACCACGCTGATTTGCAGATGTCTTGTTCCCCAGTCTTACATGCCTTGTGATGCTCTTGGAGAAATCTGTGGCTCAAAGGCACATTTCACAGCTCCTCGCTCTCAGTCACTCGAGCTATAAGCCTGTGACTTCAAAGGGACAGCTGAAAGGAAATGTTTGCAGGGAAAAAAGGGAAAAAGAAAAAAAAAGAAAAAGATTGTCTGCTTGCCCCTTCTTTTCTGTTCATGATATAACAGGCTTATGATGTTTTGGTATAACTGCTTCTCAGTGGGTTATTTTTCCCTTCTTATTTTATGAAAACCACAAAAAAAAAAAAAAAAAAACCAACCTGGCAGTGAGGATGAAAACAGCTGTGTGATCCCAATCCAGATGCTTTCATCTTAGAGTGGGCTTGTCAAAGAGCAGGCAGATTACTTTCCATTCTCTAAGCAGGCTCCTTGGGTCAAGCTGGACTGATGTCCAAGACAGTGACCCTCAATTTTTCATTTTACGCCTTTCAGAAGTAGCACATGCTAAAGCACTACTGCTCCCTGCTGCAGACCCAGTCAGAGTAAACAGAAAAATCTCTGAGGGTTAGTGGTGCCCTTTCAGGCTGTAGGCAAATCACTAACATGACATTTTCTTGTTTCTTAGTGTAAATGAGGTTCAGTTCTACATTCAATATTTTTTATGGCTTTAAACATGTTATCTATAAAATCAGTGTCCTCCACATATATAAAATCCTGAATGTCTTTCATGAAATTTCCAAAGTGTTTTTTTGGTTTGGGTCTGTTGTTTGTTTTTTTTTTGTTTGTTTGTTTGTTTTTTTAATATGTATAAAACTATATTAAAGTAGGATTATATTTTTTAAAAGTTTTTAATTAGTTTGGATATATTTGTTGTTGTGCTCTTGATCTATTGTGATATGCAATGCAATCCCATTGAACATTTGAGACACTGAACAACACCAAATAATTAAAATGCAGAGACTTATTATTTGTAGAAAGACATAGTGGAGGGATTTGCAGTCAGGTTAATGTTTAACCTCTTAATCTTTTTAGTGTTATGGTTGGAAAATGCCCTTTAAATTTTATTATCTGCTTCTGTACATTTACTGCTTTGCAAATGAGCATTTAAAAGTGTTGTTTTTCTTTACAGAGACCTTTCATAGTTTTATATCCTTTCATAATGATCCTGGTCAATCTAAACAAATGCTATCCAACCCAGCATGCCACTGACATAGGCATTTATTCTCTTCCTAATTGTGTAAGGTTTGTAGATCTCAGACCTTGTAATTAAAGGGTAGTGTGCTTTCTCCTCAACAAAAATAATTTCAATGATAGTGCATTTGAATTGCATCACCTCTGAAAAGAGGATCAAGCATCCAAAAATATGGCATGCACCAATAATGTAATTATATTTGTAAGAAGACTTTTCTATCCAATCCTGCTGGATCTTGTGATTTACTAAATTCATTCCCCATACATCCCCACAATCTGTTTATAATTGAACATAAGAATACAGTTCACAGCTATTTTCAGATACAGATATGGCAGAGAGATTAAGAGAGCTGAATCCTTACACTTTTCCTGGAAGGATCTCTTCCTGCTGCCCTGTAATCTTCACAGGTAAAGGGAGGCTGTTGCTCTACTTCAGGTAGTGAGAATCTGGTGCAATTTGTCGTGTGCTAAGCAGAGTCAATATGACTTCAACTCTCATGTAAATACACATGGACTTCAAACACAAATAGAAATTTGTGTTTCAGGCTTTCTAGCAAATTTATCATGACCATGCAGCGCATGACTTGTGACACTTCCTGTTCTTTCAATACTGGGAAATACAGGGTAATGTTTGAGAGCAAATAAATGGTGATGCAGGTTGTTCTGGTATCTAGATGAACATAAAGAGAATATGGTAAAAAGAGGAAAAAATCATACATTTCCTAGCTTCTCTTTCTAAATCTTGCGATGCACATTGCACTTGTGCAGTCGGGAAGTAATTTATTCTACCTGTGTTTGTTAGGGTCAGGAGAAAAAAAAGCTTATGTAGAGAATTTGGATCAGTGAGCCTGAAGTTTTGGTTTTATAAGGCTCTATGCAGGAAGTGACAAGAGACATCTGAGATTTTTCTCTGTCTGAAAAGAAAGTTCATGAAGTTGTTTTGAGACTTATAAGCAAAACGACAAATGTAGTACTATTAATGATGGGGAACACCAAGTAGTTTAGTGCCTCACCTTAGATAATTTTTTTTAACTTTTGTCCTCCTATTTTTATTTGAGAAGGTTTTGTATCACCAAGAGTGACAGCAACTACTACAGCAAACACAGAAGTTTGTTAGAGCTAATCACAATTCAAGTAATTATTTTTCTTCTGTCCTCCCTAAAATGGATCTGTTCTGCAACAGATAAAAAATCAAAAGGTCATAATGCTTTCAAAGCATAATCTTTCTCCATGTGTATATGTATAGAATACATATTTATACTCTATTGTAGTTTTATTTCCTATATTTTCATTCTTTATATATTTCTTTTATATATTTTATATATATATATTTCTCAATACAGTTGATCTGCATTGCATTTTTTCCTCTTTATCTGTTTTTCTTCTCATCATGTACACAAAGGGTTTGGACAGAACTGTGAATATCAGACAAAGAAAAATAAATCCAATATGATCAAAATTATATATGCTAATCAACAATAACCAGTTTTTTGTTCAGAGAATGCACAGCCATTGAATGTACAGTGTGTTTATGTCTCTCCTCTATATTGTTTGGGTTTGAGATTCACAGAATTAATCTGAGCTCCCTCTGTAGCTAACAGAGCTATCTATTCATGACAAAAATACACAGATAATATTTGCTTGTGCTAGATTCACTTCATCTGCTCTGCAAACATGCTACTTTTTTGCAGGTTTAGAATTAATTAAATATCAGGCTGCTCGAGAAAACAGAAATCACTGGGAGGATATTAGAGAGTGTTGATGGATTGAATTGTGAAATTCCACACATCAGCATTGGCCCTGGAAGCCTGACTTCAGAGAGTGCTGAGAGCAGAGCTCTGCTGTACAAGCTACATTACTCATCCACACTCCAATTTCAGAGCCTGAAATCTCATGGTAAATTGCTCTGAAAAAAGATCAATAGGTCAAAAGCCCTGTGTATGCCAATGGCAAAATTTCTGTTGCTTTGGTAGGCCCATGGCTTTTCTATGAAATAGGCAAAAAACTGAATTGGTGTCTGGGGACTAGTCCTAGTTCATTGTTTTATTACATCCAGAATCACATTCTGTTCTTCCCTGCTGTAAACTGTCCTGGGATCACCCTTGCTATTCATCACTTAGGAGAAAACGCTGTCTTCAGTACCTGTTTGTAGCATAAAGAGTGCCCAACCAAGCATTTCCTCCTTCTGAAGGACAATATTTCTCTTTTCTCTCCTTAGCACATGCAAAACTATCTGTGGTTGTGACTGATGCCAGGCTATTGGCATACATATGTCGAAAAAAATCTGTAAAGTATAACGTTGGGTTCATGTTTGGAACCTAATGAGCTTATGATTTTCTGGAGCTGTAGGTACACTCTGCTTTTGAGGCTGTTTTTTCAGGTGTATTTACTGGACAGTGCTCCCCTACTTTAAAGCACCTGCTGCAGTTTCCCCATCCTGTTTATGTCCAAATGGATCTCCATGTGTATGACTATTATAGGTTCATAAAGTAACATGGACCCTTAATGGATAAAAGGACTTTGTAAATTGCAAAGACTAGCAGAATCATCATAGAAAAGAGCACAGTAACTTTCTTATAAAGATTGTGACAATCAGCAGAACAACTGAGAAATAAAATACCATCTTTTTCATTCACCTATTCAATGGAGGAGATGTGGCTAACAGATCTCCTTTATAAATTGGAAATTAAAACTCTGGGAAAAGCTGCAGGGAGAAGAGCTACTGGGATGTCATGGGGTGAGATGAGTTGGAGGAAGCCCTGACAAAGACAAGGTCATCATAGTATAAACAGGAGGAGAGGAAGGAAATTAAATGACTGCCATGGGCAAGTGTTTGTCTGAACAAAATAAAATAGACATAAGTCATCACCATTTTTACTCAGGTCTTGTCCCTTAAGTGAATAAGACAAAGGAACAAATAAATAACAGCTGAACAAGAAGAACTTCCCCACATTTGCCCTCCCACATCCTAAAAAATAATGTTTCCTGTAGTAGAATCATTAGTATAAGACTCAGAGTTCTCTGTAGCTCCTGTATGCCAGTCCTGTGGTGTAAGGTAATGGAAAAGCTTCCAGGCAACTGAATATTTTCCCCCTGCTGTAAAATCTCTGGGTGGCTTAGACCCAACATTTAAAAACACTTAAAAATGTGAATAACCTCAAGATACCACGGGTGGCCACATCTAACAGTTTAACTCAAAGACCACTAATTAAAGTTCTCTCTGTGTAAAAGGAAAGCAAAAAGCAAAGCTATATATATATGCCTCCCTCTCAAAAGAAAATCAATGGAGACTACAGGAAATTTCTTAGAGAACTGTTGGATGGAAGTTGGTTTTTGCAGTTCAGTCACTGAACTCACACAGAGTGGCTGAAGTGATGCAGTGTTCCCTGGGGCAGCTGGGCTCTGCCTGCAAGACTGGGGATAAGAATCACCACTGGAATAAACATAGTGTTTCCTCCTTCTACTCACAATGCTTTTTTCCCTGATTCTCCTAAGTTTTACCCCTTCAGTGGCAGTGGCTCTCATCCACCAGACAATTGCTTTGGATATCTTCTTATTTCCCATCAGCCACAAAACAGAGGGTATGTCCAGGGACAACTGTGTCCAGCAGATCAGAAGAATCTCTAATACAGAGATGTCTAATTAAAAAAAAAATTGCTTTTGTCCAGTGACTGATGCATCTTGGAAAGTAGTTTGAGGGCAGACCATATGTCCAAAATCAATGACAAAGGATTACTGTCAGACAGAGGGAAGCACAGCACCTGTGAGGGAAGGCTGAGGGCAGTGGGAGTGTTTAGCCTGAAGAAGAGATGGCTGTGGTAGCAGCCCACCAGTACCCACAGGGAATCTAGTGAGAAGATGGAGCCAGTCTTTTTATAGTGATGTGTAGTGGGAGGATGAAAGAAAGAAGACAAAAGGTTTTGATGACATAGAAGGAAAAAAAAAATCACTATGAGGCCAACAAAGCCGTGGATACAGATTTGTGTACAGGCTCCATTCTTGGAAGTTTTTCAAAGCACAACAGATAAAACCCTGAGCAACCTTGTCTGAGCTCAATACTGACCCTACTTTGAGTATGAAGTTGGAGTGGAGACTTCCTGAGGCTGTATCCATATTAATTATTCTATGTTTCTGTGATTCTAGGCTATAGCATGAAGTTTTCAGCTGCTCTGGATGAGGAAAGCAGGAACACAAATACCTTTGTTTAATATGGAGTCAGACATGATGAAAGCAACTCACGTGATTGTGCAGAAAGTAGTCTGTGAGAAAAGCACATTGAAGAGAAAAAGGAGCCAGCATCATGCAGGTCCTTGGCTTCTTACTCAGAGTAAGTCAGCATCTCATCTTCACCAGAATTAACTGCCCCAAAGTTTGTCCAAGAGGAGCCAACTGTCTGCAGTTTGCAGTGTGGGATGTCTCCTGCTTCCCAGGAGCTGAAGCTGAGATGACCCAGGGGATCTGAAAGAGAGCCCCCTTGCCTTGATTTCCACAGCTCTGACCTGTAGTTGACCACTAGGCAGCCTTTGCAGCCAGACTGAAAGAGACCCCAAGCACGGATGGAAGGACCCATAAAGAACAGCTTAAGGAGTAAAGACCAGAATCTCACAGCCCTGGAGAAAGGTTTGATGTGAGCAAAGCTGTATACTGGCAAAATTTCACCACAAGAGCGACTCCTCAGGTGCATACCTCAGCTCATTCCAAAGCAAAATGCCTTTAAGCATGAGTGAATCAGCCTCCATGTTTGCCCTTAACCTTTATTTCTATTCTTGCCCTACCATAGGTTCAGATAGCTGTTGTAATGAGTCACATGAGAAGATCCCAAGCTCTGCACTGTCTGCCAAACAAGTGCTGCCTTGTGCATAAGCAAGAGAAATGCCTGGTTTAGCAGGCTCTGGCATGGAATAGTAGTGAAGAGGATCACACAGCAGTAAGTCTTTCCATCTCCATTACATGATATGGATCTTTTCCCTCGTCCAAACTGCTTTTACTGGGACAGTGACAGCTGTCCATCTCTGATCCTAGGCATGCAGGCCTTGAAGGAGCAGCTGCTTCCTCTCTGAGCATAACAGCCCTGACATGAATGGAGTCTGCAATGATGATGCAGCTGAGATTCATTTTCCAGTGTAAAGGCTCAGCACAGAAGCATCAGGAGTGCCAGCCACATACAGTTCAAACACAAAGGCTTGTAGGAAGGTAGCCAGACTCTTTGGGTAATCCTTTCTGCTGTTAACTTGGAGGTTCTGTTGTTCATCCATTGTTGAAGAGGATGAGGGTATAGAGATTCAGTCCATTTAAAGAATAGTCAGTTCACTGATGCTCTGTGAAGAGTTGCCTCTATAATTAGTCCAGCTTTAATTACAACCCAGCCAGATCAGCATTCTCAGTTTTTTACTGTCATTATAGTATCTGAAATATATTTTGCAAAATACTTGAGTATGAAAAAAAAAAAGTAGAAGGATGTGTTGTGGCAGAAGTCTTACACTAGAAGTGATGATATTGTGATAACACAAAACTTTTGGAGGAACAGGGTTTTGGCATAAAAGCAATGACTTAGATTGAACTTTTCTGGCATCAATGTCCATCCCTGAAAAATGTGGGCACAGCACATCATCCCTGACTTGAAAGGCACATCTGGCACCCAGAAGTGCTAATGCTTATGGCAATCTATTTATCCATTTCAGTCTCCTGTCTGTCCATTTTTTCTCTTTTTCCTGCTCCAAGCTTATTTTGTAACTCAGAGCTCAAAGAGCCACAGGACATAGGTGAGGTCTCACTCACCTCAGAGCAATGCTGGGCACAATAGGCAGGCCAAGACACCAGAGCTGGTCTATAACTTCATGGCTTGCCACAGTTCAAGGCATGGAGGAGACCTGGAGGTTTGTTCACCTTTTCATTTTCTTGTCTGTTTACAGGCAATGAAACAGGCAAGCACCAAGGGTTTTTTTAGCACATTTTTACACAGAGCCTGTGCTTGCTGGGAAGAGGTGGGGTTTTGGGGCATGTCACTGATGGCAGGCATTGCCACATAATCATACAGAGCTTTTGCTAAGGGAAAGCTACAACAATGCTCAAAGAGAAAGGAGAAAGCAGGGTCTAAGAATGGAAAAAAAGGAAGATAAGAGGATTCATTTAAATGCAGCAGAGCTGAGCTAAAACCTGGATCAAAGCCTTGAAATGATACCATGAAGTTGGTGGAAGCTTGGTAGAACTGGCCCAAATGAGACTACTAAATAATGACTCATGCTTATAATTCCTCCTCTCTTTCATCTTTGTGTGCTGAAGGTAAGTGAATCCTTATTTCATTCCTACATTCAATGAAATAATAAATAAGCAACTTATTGGTATTATTACAGCTCCAACTGTAATGATAAAACTTGGCAATGGTCTGAAAGGTTTCAGTATTTTCACCAAAAATAGCAAGAGCAAAAGAAGAAGCCCACCACCTCCTACTGTCATCAAGTTCTTTATATATTAAACTACTCTGGAAAGACATAATATTGCCCATTGTTATATATTATTGCCTCATGGAAACCAGATAGACTGTGTCATCATAGCCACCTCTCTTTTGCTTTAAAAGTTCTGTCAGTGAATCCAGTAACAGAAGGACTCCCTGGAATATCTGTACATTCTGACTCATTAATTCATTCTTTTCCCTAACTGGTTCTCTGATGCCATTTGAAATGAAAGTGCTGAAAGTATTCCAAACACATTCTCTTCCCTAAAGATTGTTTGATGCACACCACAGTGTTTTCCATCATTTGTATCCACTAAGCTGTGCACTGTCTCTTTCTCTCTCTGTTCTGTCATTTGCTGTGCTCCCAGGAGATTAACAAAGATAAGTTATTTGAGTTTTGACGACTCTGTAGGGCTGCTTTCAAAGTGGCTTTTTTTTAATGCTAATTTTTTTTCTACTTGGAGAAAGTGTCTTTCCTTCTGGAACAAACTTCTGAAAAACATTCTGCCTGGTATTTTCTTTTCCTGCCAATCTTTACCTCCAGTGTTGTAGACATTCAGGAAATAAAAGTGCCAGTTTTGAGACCTGAAGGGCTGTAGTACTTGGAAGGTGTTGAAGAAAGGCCTTGTCAGAGGGTTACCCTTCTTTGGATTCAGAGCAAGTCCCCTGCATTTAGCTGTTCCTTCTGTAAATACTCATGCAAACTTTCTAAAGGCTGGCTGAATCCAGAAAAATCTTGTTTATGACACTTAGATGATTTCATTCCTTCCTCCTTTCATCATAGATGAAATACCACTTTAAAGTATACTTTAAATGGAGAAGCTCACAACTTTAAAGAAAGTCACAGTTATCACATGGCTTATAAGAAATTGTACGTTATGATAACTATTATGAATCCTCTGAAAAAAGTCAAAGTATGGGTGCCCAGAGTGGTATCATTTTTTGATTATTATTTTTTTTTTATTTCATGGCATATCTTATAATATTCAATAGAAACCTGAGTAGCTTTCTGCAAAGAGTATTTCAGTGACTATTAACACCACTGGAAAGGAATAAAAGCCATGCAGGTATCAAGAGCCCTGCTATGTGTCAGGGTGCAGTTCAATACCTGGCTTCTAGTGGTGGTGTCCTGGGGTGACTTTATGATGCTTGTATCCCCAGTTGTCTGTTCTGTTTATGCAGGATATTAAGTTCTGCACCTCTAAGATTGGTTCTGAGGGTGAAGGGGGGAAAGAAGCCTTGTGGAGTTTGTTCTCAGAAAGTGCTCTCACTCCTCCACATTCTGCTCCTGGACTGTGTAGTCTGCAGCTTGGACAGACAACAGGAGAGAGCTCTCCTTTGTTTTTTGGTTAGTTTTTAGCTAGCTGAAGCAGAGAAGTTCCCTGGACTGTGTTTTTCTTTTTCTTGGAGCTGTTAAGACCTGCCCTGGACTGAAAACCCAGAAAACACCAGGAGCTCATATCTGTGGCCTACCAGGGTCTGGGACACGGCATTTTCCAGTGCAGGAGGGACTGATGAGAGACTGAGCTGAGCTATCCACAGCAAGAACTTTCTGAATTTGCCATCTCTTCAAAAGAGTGAGAGGTTTTATTGTTTAGTATTATTCATTTTTTATGCTTGTGAATACTTTGCTTGTTAAATAAAAAGGGCTTTTTTCCACTTTTCTCCAAGGAAATAATTTTCCCGAACCAGCTGGGGGAAGAGCTGCTTGATTTTGTTTCCTAGAAGGACTCCCATTAGGGAGTTTCTTCCCAAATTTTCCCAAAGCCAGGACAGATGGTTAAAGATCTACTGATAAATTGCTACACAACAAATAGAGAGTGAAGGAGAGAGTTTTCATACCTATAGCAGCTGATGTTTAACTGTGGTACCTAAGTTAGGAGACTCACCTTCAGCTCTTCACCTTCAGGGAATGAGGATGGGGACATCCTTTCACAGTCATTTGGCTTTTCAGACCTCTGAATCAGACACCCAAAATCTTTCTCTCTGCTCTCTCTCAGGCTCCTAACCCAAATATCTCAGATGCAGCTGAGTGGAGCATGAACCTCCATTAGGCCTAAGAGGGAATTGTGCCATTTATTCTCTGTTAACCGGTTTATTCTTAGGGAGTCTTTCAATATCTCGTCTTTATCTCATCTCTCCTCCACAAATTACTGTGCAAGCTGACTTGGAGAAACACCAGTCAAACAAGTATGTTATAAATACCTTGCAGTGGGTGGAGCAAACAGCATGGCAATAAAGTTGACCAGCCTGCCTCCCTCATGAGTTGCTTTTTATTGTGTTCTGCTGTTCTGTCATTCCCTTAATGCTGCCCATTCATCTTGTGCTGGGTCTCAAGTCAAACCTGCCTACACTCATGTTCTCTTGGGGCTGGAGAGATGCAGCTGTGGCCCGCTCATGGCAAATAAACTGTCTCATAAAGACACAAGGGTTCCCCCATGATTTTTTCACCTGACTTTTTGTATCATTGCTATGGAATAGACAATTGCAACTGGACAGTCCACAAATGCCTTCCTTGGCATATGTCAGACAGCTGGGCATCATTTATTTGAGATGCCAGGACAATATCAGAGGGATTTGGGGTGGAGAAGAAGAGCTATGGTACAATCTAAGCAGTGTGTAGTGGCACTATAATGGAGGGAAGATACAGGGAAATGGAGTTTACCTAGGAGTAAACCAAGCAGTGTAAATTTGCTGGTATTCCTCTAGTATAGTAACACACACTGGGGAAGGAAAAAGCTGTTTCATAAGGTGAGGGAGGAACAAAGAAAAGAGAAAAATTCAAGCATGTTGTTGTAGAAGATTACAGTGGTAATTTATATGAAAGCTGCTGCTCAATTTCTCACCCTGAGTCAAACTGAGACAAAAGGTCAGTGAATACAGTGATGGCAGTTCAGTATCTACTTCAATAAGCAGCAAAGTGCCTTTTCCCTCTGCAATTTTTCAACATGAAGAAAGACTGCCTTGATTTTTTTGCACTTAAAGAAAGTAAATCCTGTCCAGCTCTAGAAGGTTCAATAAACCTTTCTGGTTAACACATTTTAGAAATTCCAGTCAAGCCATCTAGTTAATCTGAAATCCTAAAGCAGATGCTTTGACAATTTACATCTTCTAATCCTGTCACTACAGCAGGCAGAGACTTTTTGTGCTTCCCTATAGAAATAGATTTCCTGCTTCTTGTTTTTCTGTTGAGTCATAAAAAATTCCCTGCTATAAAAGATCCAAAACCAATTTACATTCGTCTTTTCATATCCTGGTTCAATTATGGTTTTTATTACCACGAAAGTTATCTTAAATGCTCTTTATTGTCCAAGAAGTAAGTAATTAAATTAATAAAAAATTTAACTGCAAGGGAAAGAAAAACTTCATTCCAGTATTTACCACAAAGTACTCTAAGCAACTTGTTCCTCTGCTGTATAATGGCTACCCTGGGTTAAGATTCTTCTCTCTTTCAGATAGAAAAGTGTTTTACCTCTTTTGTCTCTACTTAGGGTAATTTAGCTGACCTACTGCGACATCAGAGACTGCCACTGTCTAGCTTGAAGAGAAAAAGGAGAGGATGCAGTGATCACATGAAATGCACTCTGTGTCAGACAGAGGTTGAACTCAAACCCTTATTTTGTCTCATTCCTCTCAACTAGGAACTTCAGAGAAATTTGAAAGTCCACAGATGTGAATCCGGTACAAGGAGCTGGATTTTCATGCGCTGCATATCTGGCTGCAGAGCTCACTGCCACAAGAGTGGTTTGGGTCTCACCGTGAGTTAAACAGGACTGAAGGTCTGGACTCACAGAAAGTACTTGTAAAATGTTCATAATACAAATCTGCAGGACTACATGCACAGGGAGATGGCATTCTGGTTTTTACTCACCTGTGGCTGGATTTCCAGAACAATTTCTAAGCAGTACAACTCAGATTTTTCTTTTTCTTCCTTTTTTTTCCCTAGTTACAGCTATTCATCCTGCTGTTTGTTTTAGGAGCTTCCTAAATAGCTGAAAAATTTTGAAACACTAATGGACACAAGCAGAGGGAGGATTAGAAAGTCACTGGTCAAGTCCTCTGTTCTCATGGTCCAACAGGATTTGGCTATCACAAGGTTTGCTGAGACCAACCCTGACCATGCACACCTTGCAGCCTTTGTTAGACCTTTAGACCTCCCAAGTATGGTGACATCTTTGAAAAAAAGTGTTCCCTCTCTGTGCTCTTATGTGCTCCAGGGACCTCAGCTTAGTCCTGCTCTGAGGGGGAGGCAGGAAGGCTTGGAGAAGATGATGTATTGGCTTTTGTATCTGAAGGTACTTACACTGCCATAATTGCAATTATTAATACTGGTGGCAGGATGCGCCCAATCTATAATTTCAGATAATGTTTGGCAACTTGAGCAATTCGAATCATGAATCATTCATTAAGTGAGCAATGCATTTAATGAGTTAGAATTAATTTTTAGATGTCCTCTGTTGTTTTGTTGCGTAATTTAAGGTCACCAGCAGTATTTTTTGTATATCATAATTGCATTGAGGTTTATATGCAATCTCTACACTGCAAATATATTATTTGATTTAGTTCAAACTTTTTTTTTTTTTGCTTAGGTGGAAGACTTTGGGAATGGTGCCTACTTGATACTTCAGATCTTTTTTGGCTCTAAATTAGCATAGCTACATTGAGGTTAGCCCTACCACTAAAAAAAAAAGAAACCAAAAAAACCCAAACCAAGTGAAAAGTGACAATGAAGCTTTGAGCAGGGATCTGGTTCCTAGTCAATATAGTCAATAGGTTTCCAGGCTGCCTCCCACTCAGCCAGACACCAATACATTCAAATCAATTACAGTCTTATTTATTGCTTCACCAAAAATCCCCAAAGGTTTGTGACCTCAGGACACGGTGCCATTGCATTGTGTCAGCCCAAAATGGAGGGGCTGAGGTAGAGGAGCCTATCTTTTCTGAGATATAAGTAAGGCATCTTTTTCTGCACTGACTTAGGGTCCATTTTTCTGCCAGTGTATCCTAATAAATAACTGAGAAAATCCCCTCCTTTCTGCACAGTCCTTTATCTTACATTTTAGTTGTACATGCTCTGTCTCTGGAGACAGTCATACTCCCAGTCCATCACCAGAGGAATAAAGACAAAACACCAGCTTCCTGAGAGACTCCTGAGATGTCTTTAACTGAGTAATAATTGATATTTTTATGGAGTTCCAGATCATTTACTGATATTGAACACTTCAGTGGTTTAATCCTTCCTCACACAATGTGTAGACAAATAATAGCTTGATAAACTTCATCATTCATGAAAGACAGACAGAGCAGGCAAGCCAGCATGAAAATATTTTAATTATACTTTGTCAGAAGTATATCACAGGAGATAAGAGTGCTCTTCTTTCACCAGTTTCATTTGGAGAATTTTCCTAAGTCTGAAGTTGTTTGGTATTAATTGCACTTGGGTTCAGATGCTGTATTTCCGTAAGGCAAGAAGAAAGTGAGACAAGATAAGAACCATAAGTAGCAGAACACTACAGAACTTAGGAGAACACTTTCTTGCTTGAGGCCAGGCTTGGAAAAGAAAAAAACTTCCTAGAAAACAGCAAGTAGTATAGGAAAGAGGATAGGACAATTTTTTTTTTTTCATTAACTCTTGTTTTATGCAAGTTTAATATGGGAAAATACTACAGAGTACCACTGGACACAAATCAGCAAGGCTGACTCACTGCAGAAAATCTTCCCTTTGGTAGGTGTTGTCCAGCATAACATGTTCTCCAGGAATTTCTCCCTAGCTTCCCAAATTATATTTATAAAATATAAGTATCTAGGTATGTAAATGAATGGCATCTGAGGTTGATAAGGAACAGAGAAAATGGACTCTCTGATCAAATAAAAAAGTTATGTCATAAGTGTAGCTGGATCCAAGCTTACTAAGCCAGAGGGAGTTTTTTCCACTCTGTTTCAATAATTTTGGGATTGAGCCCCTGTGAAACTCTGCAATACAAAACAGAGTTAATTATCATTATACTGCTCAGCTTCTGCAGGTATTATTATTTTTATGTTGCATGAAAAAGCATTTGATAAAGGTTGTCAAAATTAGTTTGTCTCCTGTACAAATGTAGTATTGGTTTTATGAGTGGCTGCTGTTATGTTACTGGTGCCTTATCTTCTAACAATATGACATGGTAGGAAGTACGTGAGAAAATCAAAGATAACAAAATGGGGTAAACCATGAAAACAATTCTATTTTGTTTCTTGTCAGTGTTATCACAGGATCATAGACTACAGAGTTCCCATAGTGCTGAGATAAATTGTCTTGAAGGACTAAAGATAAGACATAAAGTATTTACCTGGCCTTTGGTGAATGCAAAAAATGTAAAAATTTTTTCTGACCCCTTGGTTGCCACTTGAACGTCTCAGAGCAAGAACTAAAGAAAGGATTTCCAAGAAGTAAGATTTCTAGAATTTGCTCTATTCTGCTACCATTTAAAGTCAATAACAAAGTACTCTTGACAGTCATAGTGCTGAGGTGGTAGCAGTACAGGGAACTAAAATTCTTCCCATCCTAAAAGCTCTACACGTGCTATCAAGGTAATGGGATCAAGCCCCAGGTTTCCAGCCATATACCTTGTTTGAGAGTAGCTCCAAAACATAGGCATGTATCCAGCATGTAGTTCATACAAACACAAACTTTCTTGTAATCTTGCCAAGCTTTTAGTGTCAGTAAAATTTCCCTGCAGTGAGAAAAAACAGTTCAATTAAATGTTGCATGAAACTATTTCTTTTCCCCTGCTGTACATTTGCTGACTATTAATGCATCCTGTGCTATTTAACTTAAGCTAGGCAGACATCTCTATTTAGTTTTATTTAGCTTTCTCAATGCAATTAATTTAATTTTTATAACTCTGTCATGATTGATATAACTATTTTCTTTGCAAAAAAAATTCCTAGCCTCTTCAATTCCTTCTTACACTGAATGATGAAAGAAGTTTCCCTCTGTGGGAGGAGGGAAGATGTTCCCTCAGTGTCTTTAGACCTTCTAATTTCTGTTTTTTCTTTCTTAAAGACAAGATAATTGAAACAAAAGACAAGAGGGCTGAAACCACTGTGGATGAGACACTTAACCCCATTTTATTCACTTACTCCCTCTTCAGTTTTATGTTTCTCATTAACAAGAGACCCTTAATTGTTTGCTTTTTTTTAATCTTTCCCTAAAAAGGTTATTTTGATTTCAAAGCTGATGTTTGTACATGGATGCACCTGAGACTGCCCATTACATTTATCAACTTTGGACATAATGTAATTATTTGGGAGAACATTAGAACCTTACATATTCTATCTTGGCTAACCTAACCACTTCCATCAGCTAATTTTGCCAACTCTATATTTCCCTTTAGCCTATTGACTTCATTAGGGTGGTAATCATTGCAGCTAATTAAGAGCAACTATTGCAGACACTAGTCCATGTATCTGTTCAATCTTGTACTGAGGTTGGACAGTTATTATTTCTGTTGCCTTTCTATCTCTTTGGGAAAGCTTTTCCTTGAGAGTGTGTGGGCTCTGAGGAGACCTGAAGGATGGAGGTGAAGAATCTTAAAGAACATAAACCATGTCTTAATAGGGCTTGAGGGTATTCAGGTAGTTCAAAGCCTGCATGCTGTAAAAACACACATTGGTCTGAGCAGCTTCTCAGTCAGAGAAATGGGGAAAATTGAATTGTCTCCCTGAAGGAAATATTACTAATTTGTTTTGAGCCCACACTGATGAAATTTTGACATCTCAGTTATTTGCACATAAAAGAAAGTGGAAAGCAATCTCAGTGTGGAAATATTGGATTGCAAAATGTTTTCTTTCTTGACCAAAGAGAAGATTATTAATCTCAAAAGGCTGATGTATTCGGCATTCAAAAATTTGTGCAATACTTCTGACAACTGGGTATATTAGTGTTTTTTTTTATTGAAACTTTTTTTAAATGTTCAACATCCTGGTTTTGTTTTGGTTTGGTTTGGTTTTTTTTTTGTTGTTTTTTGTTTTTTGTTTTTTTTTTTTTTTTTTTGTGTGGTTTTTTGTTTTTTGTTTTTTTTTTTTTTTTTTGTGTGTGGTGGTGTTTTTTTATTATTATTGATATTCTAGATTTTTAAGGAAAAGATTAATTCAAAAGGGTTTAGATAGCTTCTCTACTACTGTGTAGTAGAGAAGAAAAAAAAAGAAAAAAAAAAGCATCTTTGAGAGGATTCTTGATTGACTGAAGACATAGAGAACATTCATGCAAGTGCATCCATGAAAATGGCCTTCCTAGAATGTGCCAGAGAAGGGGCATTTTGAAGAGATGTTCATTTTAAAGAGACACCACATATTTTGTCATGAAGTCAGAAATTCATTTGTTTTCAGTGGATAATTTTGGGCCATGGATTATTTCTGACATGCTGGTTAACACATTTTCATAATGGTTTCTAATTTTCATTTTCATTAAAACATTTTTGATAAATTATGTGCTCTCTTTATTTGCTGTAGTTGTTAATACAATATGAGAGGAAATAGAGGAGAAAAGTATTTTTCAGTGTGGAAATGGAGCCTAAAACCTAATAGAAGGGAAATCTTCCTTTTGATTTCAAGTAAACCTCTTTAGAACTGGAATACCTTCTATTTTACAACTGCCACCAAAAGAGAAATTTGATGAAACTAAATGCTCAAGTTAACTTGTTTTATTTGAATTACCTTGGCTTATTTGGATGAGAGAGCTCTGTGATAAAATGCATGCCACCTTTTAGATTTCCTGAAGGCTCCATCTCATCTCTGCCAGCATAGGCAGGGAGCCCATGGTGTTCTCATCCTCACTGCAGGCTTGGCTCCCAGGAGTAAGTAGGAAGAACAGTCAGCCATGTTAGACATAAATACTTCTTTTGGATTTTGTGATGACATGAAATGGGAACTGGGATTTTGGAAAACATTGTCATATGTGTTTTAGATGCCAGCAAACAATAGATTTATTCCTTATAACTTCATGTCTGATGCCAGCAGAGGCTACGTGTCTATGAATTTACAGTTTCTCATTGAATCGCACTGACCTTTTGCATATGACAAAAATCCAATATTTTAATTAATTTTTTTTTACCTCCACCTCAATTTTTTTTTCCCTCCCTAAATTTGGAGTGCATGAAGCTCTGAATTGCTTCATGCTGTCAGGCAACTTCCTACTGGAAGTGGCAAGTTTGTACTGGTAACACATAAACTGGTGTGGTACTGGCACCAGATGAAGTCCAGGAATACCACAGTATTTCACTCCAACAGAGCCATCTGAGACAGTGGAACTGGATTTTGCATTTTCAGTGATTAAATATGAGAATGTCAGATCAGGGAAACTAGATCAGCAGTGACTGAAGAATGTGGACACAAAATAAGCTAATATTTTGTTTTTAATTTACTCCAGATTCAGGCTGGAGCTATAACACTTTCAGAACTTACCAAACTGCACAGAGAATAAATATCAAGAAGACATTCTATATTTTAAATTAACATTGACCTTCCATTCACCTTTCAATCCTCTTGGGTTACCCTACCTCATATTAGAATTGTTCATCTGCCTTGCTCCTATCCCTCTTCATTGGTTGTGTAATTGGAAAAAGTCAGTACAACCACTCTTCTGTGGTTTGGTTTTAGTTGCTCATACTGACAACACTGTGGAACATTGCAATATATTGCAGTTTAGAAAATCACTCATATACAAGGGCCTTTCATAGATATAAATTTTGAAATCTCTTCTGAAACTGTGTGGGGTAGATGGGTTTAAATTGAGATTTCCAGCTGTTGGATTAGACAAGCACATCCTTCCCAGACCCAGAGCCCCTCACTGTCTCCTTCTCCCTTGCCCTCCTGCTCTTCAGGGCTTCACATTTCAATGGGTAAAAAAGCAGCTCTGAAGCCTTATCCCAGAAACCAAATTTTAGGCTCTGAGGAGACAGATTCTCCTTCAAGGGCAAGTTCCTTTGGTTCTAATTCCCATGCCGGCTTGTTTTCCTTCTCTTCTATACTGGGGCTAGATATGGGCATTCATATCTAGCATATGAGTCTCTCCACAGTTTGTCATTGCTTTACTTTTTAAACCTCAACTGCTCTTCAGCAGATGTGAGAGCTTTGGGCTGACTTACCCTCTGAGCCACAGAGGAATCCTGAATATCCTGAATATCCTGAACATCCTGAATATCCTGAATATCCTGAATTCTAAACCAGATATTGTGTGTCAACAGCAGGCACTGTAGGTTGAAGGTGTGTGTTTAACAATCAGCTACTAAACCTGTAAAGGCTTCTAACTGAATTGCTAAAACCACACAAGGGAGGGCTGACCTTTGTAACATAGTTCCCACCAAAGCTGTTTTTCTGCTCCTAGGGCTTTTCCTTTTAAATGTTTTCATTTTTCCTGGCAGCAATTCTGTTCTCCATTACTGCAGTTTCTCTTCAGTGGTTATTCAGATTAAGCAGTTTGAAATTCTTTGCTGTTGCGCTCTGGAGTTTTCAGTTGTGCAAATGGTAGGGGATATTAAGAGAAGTGGAAACTCTGGCATCCCTGAAGAAGTGCTCCTTCCTCAACATGCTGATAACAGACCAATTTGGAACCTTTTCTTCAAAGCAGCACACTTCAACAATTGAGCTGTCTTTTTTCAGAGACCATTCTGGAAATAAATGTCTGCTGCTCCCATTTCCTACAGCCTGTGTCTACAGTGATTGTGACACCCAGCACTGACTGCTGCTCTGGGCTCTGGGAGCCTGCCAGTGCCAGGAGTGCTCTCATGGCACTCCTGGTGCCAATCCTCTGTGTGCCTGTGCACTTGACTCAGAACACAGATGTTCAGATACTCTTCTAGTCTGAATATTCCATTAGGTAAATCTAGGACAGCCTCATCACAAAACACAAATATTTGTGATTCTCCTGTGCATCCACTTGTTTGAACTAGGCCTATAAGCCTTTCCCCCCCACTTTCTTTCTGGCTTAGGATGAGAGGCATTTGGTTCATATATGACAGTTTCAAGGAACTCTTAAAACAAGAGCATAGTGGGAGCACTAAAGACTGTCAGTTATCATAAAATCCACAGACAAAAATCCAGAAAATGTTTAACAGCAGAGTTCAGGTAAGGTGTTATCTAAATTATCCTATGAAAGTCAGTGCATTTCCTAAGAAAGTGCATTGCAAGGATGGCTTCTTATGCACTTGCTGTTAATAGTTTGCTGAAATCAGATTATTTGTCTTTGTTTTAATTAGCTGATGTTGTCAGCTGTCTATGAGTGAAAAGTTGTGCAATTGCAATTGGTACAGCCATACAAGGGAATTCAGACACTTCTGCATCCTCTCACTAGCAGCAGGGATGAGAGTGCAGTAGGACACACCATTCTAATTGGTGAAGAAGATCACCTAATATCCCAATCCTGTGCTCTATTTGCCTTTATCACCACAGAGAAGGGTTTTATATTGCATTTATCAGTAAAATCCTCTGCACCTTGTTTCACTCCTGCTTGGACCTGTCTGAGACATATTTTATCTGCTGAGCTTTGGCTTTTGAGATCTGTGGCAGAAAATGTAGTTGAAGAGTTACATCAGACATGGCATATTTGGAGTTGTACCAAGGGACAGCATGAATTGTGGTCTTCAGCCATTCACTTCTGCCGTGCCTTGGACATTTTTCCAACTCTACTGGTGAATAAAGCTGCGCTCTAACTCTGTGAACACAAAGTAAGCACACACCAGCTTACCCTTCAAAATCATGGCACACAGAAATGCATTAGCAGAAGGTGCCACACAACTAAATTACAGTCTCTTTGGTTTTCATTGTTGATACTTGAATTTAAAAAACAAAACAAAACAAAACAAAAAAACCTGTACCTTTTTTTAAAGACCAAACTGAGATTAGGATAACAAAATTTAAAAAATCAATCAGAGAATCACAGAGTGGTTGAAGTTGGAAGGGACCTCTGGAGGTTATCTTGTCTGCCCTCCCACTCAGGTGAGGTAACATAGAACAGGTGACATTGATGCACCTTTAATCAACTTTTGTTACAAAGTTTTTCCGTTGTATTTGCAGTAAGTGACCCTTCAAGTGCTTAATTGAATTTAGATAAGCATCCAAGAGCTCAAAATTCAAAGATAAATTGAATTTCTCTGAAACTTGGTAAACAGATCCTGCTGAAAACTCTCATGAAAATCACTTCTTTTGTCACACTGAAATAAAATAGAGTAGAAATAACGTACTGGATAGATCTCCACTTTGTTTATCAGAATTTGAAAAGTAGCTGGCCTCATTCCTTAAACCATTGACCACCTCTTTATTTGTTATTTCCAAGAGTTTTCCTATTTCTTCTGTTCTGAACTAAATTGATTAGAATAATCTTTATGTTGCTCTCTTGGTATTTTAAAATATGGGTAAATAACAAAACGAAAAAATCCCACATGAACCCAATCTTCTCATAATTGCAAGTGGAACGTATTGATTGAGAAGGTGTTGCAGTTCATTTGTGTTCTCCTGTATTCAAAAAAACAAATTTCTTCAAGTTTCAATTACTTTCAGATACCAGAGTTCATGGCCAAACAGTGATTGTAATAGAGAGATTAATCTGAGTCTCCAGTGTATGTAGAGAGCACCTGCTCCAAATGTGACACAGAGGAGAGGAAAGGCACAGAAACCCACCCTGCCTGATAACTGCATGGTTGTCCTGACAGTGTCATTAACACTTCAGAACCTGGTGGGAAGCAACAGGGTAAGGAGTACAGGGTGTCTGTAGAAAATGATATAAAACACTTCTTAAAGACCAGAAGAGTGTAGAGTTTTCAATATTCTGCTTGTCTGAACTGATGGCAGCATTTTTAAAACTGACAGAACAGATATCTTCCTTGCTTTGGGATCAGGGACCCAGCAGTCCTGGAGTGTGTTCCTTTAAAATTTTCAAGGCAAAGTCACTAGCTCAGATAAAGCAGTTTAACTCCATTGTGGCTTTAATTCAATTATGTCAGTCCCCGAGCATCTTGCCCTTGAATAGTTGAAGAAGGAGGCTCTTCCCTCTCAATGGCTTTATCAACTGGATAGATAGGCTGGAAGAAAGGAAATATTACTGCCTGAATTAAAACTTAACTTATTATAGGCATGTAATTAAGGGATAAAATCATAGAGTGCTACTTTTTCTTTCTCACCAAGAAAGCCCTGCAGCAGAGTAAGGGAAGACATCAGAACCTTACTGATGGCTGAAGCATTTTAATTTACATGGTCAGGCACAGACAAGTAGTGCCTTAGAATAGCCTTGTGCTTGGTGTCCCCTCAGAGGGCTCTCCATGGCTTGAAGGTTGGTATAAAAGAGATTTGTTGTCTGTGCTTCCTCCTTGAAGAGAAGAAGAAAGGTGACAGATGCAGACTCCCATTACAGCTAATTTACACTGAGAAACTCCCTTTAAGTATGAACAGTGAGGGCACCAATCTTTTTCTCCAGTGGTGTGAACTAAAATAAAAATAAGAAAATTTTGCTCATAACTTTTTCCAAAGGAAAGCCTAGGAAGTCCGTGACAGAGTACAGTTTGGAATCCAGGTTTGAGCATGCTGGAACCCAGGCTGAGGTTTCCTGTTCATAAAATTTCCCTCCGTATATATTTCATTTCTTCTATCTTTATTTCTGGTTAAGGGAATACCCTGTCAACCTCTTCAGGTAATAACATGTTACAAGGATAATCCCACGACACATTTGGAAATTTCTTAGCCACTACAGTATTTGTGCCCTGATAGTCTTTAACACAGCTTCCCTTTGATTTAGACCACAGGAAAAAATAAATTGATCTCCATTCCATGCTCTTCCTACTGATCTTTTGGGTTTTTTATATCTGCTTATACTTAAACTATTAAATTTCCCCTTGACTCCTTTTTTATCTTCTTCTTCTTCCAGTCATTGACTCTGTCATCAAGGTTACTTTATGCACTGATAAAGGCATTCTTTACAGCTATTGGAAATGCCTCCCTAGAAGCAAGTTATATTTTGACTACCCACTTCTTGTACTTGATCCTGCACTTAATCACATGCTTAAAGGATGGAAATGCATCCTAAAGGGGATAAAAATCCCTGATTTTCACTTCACTTGCATCCATTTCTTGTACACAGGGTCTCTGTCTGGCACAACATATCCCACTTCTCAGAAAGAACCCATTCTGTTTGAGGGCACCTTTGATAGTCTTTCTACTGGTTTTTATTCAGTGCTGAAACTGAACTAGGACTTTTCAAATGTTCCTACAGAAGTGAAACTGTGCCAAAAAGCTATTAACAGGCCAGGATGCCCTTGATTCAGGAACCCTGCTGAGTATATTAACTATTTTTCCTATGATTCTAGCTGCTGACATTATGGAGCTATTATGTGACTCTGTGGAGTCACAGAAAAGAAGCATGGTGAATCACAAGGTGATTAATCATTTCAAATGTGATCTGGTATGAGAACCATCCTACCAGAACCCCTCCCCATTGCAGTTTGTATAGAAAATGTTGGTAACAACATCCTTGTCAGTACTCCTTGTCCAAGAAGGTAGTTTGTCTTGCTATGAATTGCTGGTGGTCTTTACCTAACAGTAAATTTCAAAATATTTTTAATCTGTTCATTGGAAAAAAGAATCAGCAATTAAGTCACCAAAACTCAGGTGTTAGTGGTTCGAGAGTGTCACAGCTGCTTGAACACCCTTGCTGTATAAGAAACTCACTTTTTAAATGACCACACCATCTAAAACAACAAAGAAGAGAAGGAGGAGGATGGAAAGGAAAATGTCTTTCCCACAGAAAGGCAATACCAGCTAAACACAAGGATAAAATATCATGACCCTGTCAGAGATGTAAGGTTTTCAGGAGCAAGATTAATTTTGTGTTCCACCTCATGCTGACAGTTCCCAGTGCAGGAAGAGAGAATGTGCTCATCAAAGTGTGTAGGAATTGTAAAAATTGAGGTTTGGACAGGTGGCATTCTCTGCAATTTATGGTCAGGGATAAGGAAACTGTAAATCCAAAGCCCAGTGGGGCAGCCATGAATGGCTGATAGTCCTGGATAAGCTGAGGCAACCCTCTGGTGCCTTCTGCCAGCTGTTGGGCACTGTTGCTTCTGGAGTCTCTGGAGGCTGGGTGGATACACCAGAGGGACCACAGAGTCGGACATAACACATGGAAGTCTCAGTCCAGCCCTCTGCTTTGTATTTGCAGGGAAGTGACCAGCTTTACCAGTCTTCCCAGGTGGTCTGTGATGGAAGAATTCTTCCTGAAATGAATATGACACCTGACCACAGTGGTTGCTGTGAGAGAGAAATCCCGTGGTCAGTAAGATAACTCATTGCCTCATTTAACCACTGGTGTCACTGGAAATGCCTGCTAAACTGCCATTCCTTGGGGGGAAATGAATAGCTGAGAAGGAAAGTGGCCAAGCTCAAGAGCACAAATGATATAATTGCAGAGCATGTTAAAGAGGCATTATTAAGTGAAGTGGGATGGATGATTTACTTCGAATCTGCTCAGTGAAAATTTTACATTGAGGGACATGGGACAGTGCCAAGGTTAATCATCTGCATGGTTTGTCCATAGCAGACACTCCCTGCATAGACATCTATCTGCTCTTTAGAGTAGAGAATCCACTGTAATCAGAGAGGAAGAATGAAAGACCAAACCCTCTGCATCATATATTCAATTAAAAAATATATTATTTTACGTTGCCACATGCTGCTTATGAAACCATGAAGTTAACAGAGCTGAAGGAGAGCAGCACACCATCTCCTACATGGAGTTTGCATTTTAGAGCACCCTGGGGCATGTCTTTATGTGTAAGAAAATTTGTAGAACCTAACTAAGAGGTGTTTTATAAGTCCAAAGTGTTTCTGCATGATTACACTGCTTATTAAAGATGCAAAAGATTGAACTGCTCTTCCAGACTGTTTGATTTCTTAAGACAATTTGACATCACTCTTTATGGTTGGTTTCATATTTGTCAGGGAAAATACAATCAATACTTGCAAAAGTTTCTTGAATAATAAAATTCAGTACAATGCCAGAGACTCTATCTGATCACGAAGGGAAAATATATTATCTGGATTCTTGACAGTGTTAGGGAAAAAGATGAGTAATGCAGCCATTTTCACAGAGGCATACATGTTGATTCCACTGCTTATAGCAATTGTCAAATTCAGTTCTGGTTTATGAAGGCTTAAGCATTTATTAAGTGTCTGCAACTGTTAAGGTATATTTTGCAGGTAATCTTGTCTTCAGAAAAAATAATTGTATTCGTCACATTTCTGCATAATTGGTATTCATACTATAAGAAATGTTATCTTACAATAAATGGCTGCTTTTGAAATATTCATTGGTCATGAAGAACAGAAGAATGCAAGAAGGTACAAGGACCTTGGATATTGCTATGACAGAACTGTTGTATACATTCAGAAAGTATCTTGAAGTAACTTTAAGTTAAGGATTATTGGGGGGTTTATTTTAATGTTCTAGACTTACATAAGAATTTTAAAACATTTAATCTCGATTTCATGTTTATAAGGGCAAAAAGTCCATTTTTGTTTTAAAATGTATTTGAAAACCACATGACCATACAAAAGCAAAGCTGTGGAGGAAAATAGCCCACTGAATTGGATTGAAAATACCTCTGCTTTTATTACTTTTGAAATCTTCACCAAGATGCAGAATTTAGGATTTTAATAATGTGTCGCCCTGGTTTTCAGCCTTCTAGTTTGGAGTCAGAATTTTCTCAGATGGCTCAATGCCACCACGAGGAAGATGCAGTGACCACAGCAGAATCAGAGAGGGAAAAGAGGAAGTTTAATTTTTTCTTCCAGCTTATATAGATTTCTTGAAAAAGACCACATTGGAAGACTGAGGTTCAACCTCTTCAATTCCACTGGTCTTAGAAAGTGTCCATCAATTTTCCCTCCTACAGAAAAGAATGTAAACAAGATATAGAATTCTGAAAAACATTGCTTTGTTTACATGTGAATGTGTGTGAAAATTCTGTCTCCAAACTAGAAGGCTGAAACCAGGGCAACAATAACATAAATTATGGAGTCATCTTATCGTGTTAGGCCTGTGTATTTGAAATCCCCTTCCAGACAATCCAAGGGTGAAAGAGAACTGTGAGGAAGAAATGTCTTCCCTGTGGAAAATCATGTTTGCTGTGGAGCCTGTTTTTCCAAAAGAAAGGATTCTCAGCTCTCATACCTTAAACACACATGGGCTGGTCAAGTAGAGAGGAGCTCACATTAAAAACAAGGAAGCACTTGGGAATGATTTGTTCTTTCAGTCTTTTGCTACAGAGGATGATAAAGAATAGATGAATCTGGGGATATTTAATGATTAGGGGTCCTGGACTATGTAATACACAGATTGAGACACATCTGAACCCTGTTTGAAACATTTCTAGCAGTGGAAGGCTTGTCCCACACACTTTATCTGTGTGCAATCCTCTCAGCTGCCAGTCTTTCCCTTAAATCATGGTGGGTAGCAGGGTTGGCGTACTTCAAGCAGGTTTCTGCTTGCAATTTCTAGCAAAATTTTGACTTTCTCCTTCCCTGTGAATTATACAGAGGGGCTTCCTCCAGAATGTGGAACCCTGCTACCTTCACACACGAGCCTGATGGCCACCTCTGCCCAAAGCCCTGCCCTGTAGTGCCCTGGTGAGACAACAGTTTCTGAACATCAGGGTCACACTTTGTATAAAGCTGAGGGAATGACCTTATAGAGATAGGCTTCATTATATGCAAAGTATGGATTCCTTTGTCCCTTTATGAGTCCCCAAAAGTCATCAAAGAAAGTGTGGCTGCAACCAACACCAGCTCCGAAGAGGGCAAAGAGTTTCATTTCCAATAAGCAGTGGTGCCTGGAAGAGGCAGCTCTTAGCCATGCCCTAAGAGGATGGTGGTGCCCAGTCATAACTGAGCTTTGTGTTTCTGGTCACAGATCCCTTCCTCTGGAAACCTGTGTGATTAAGGACCTAATTACATTGTTTTCCCTATCCTTATTCTGTATGCCCTGACCTGACATTAGGAATCTCATTTGTTTAAGCAAATGAAAGAAGTCTGTCCCAGCTAATTAAGATTTGGCAACACTGCAGAAGGAATTTTTCAGAGAAAACGTCTCTCCTGTCTTCTTGCCAGAGGCAGGTAAATGTGATGTGAGTGACAACCTGACTGCTGATGCTGGCTGAAGAATTAAGAGAGTGAGGCTGAGCCCCTACTGTGGAAGCACAGGGGACAAAACATCTTGGCAGTGACAAGGGTGTTGCAAAATCTCTGCACCAGCAATACCAATGTTTCAAGGCTGCATAAAATTAAAGAAAAAAGGTCACTGAGGAGCAGCTGATGGCAGAATTTGGATGATGCTATTCTGAGAACCCAAATCTCATAAAAAAGTTTATGTTTCTGTTTGAGAGATTGTGAATGATATTATAGCTGGCCATTTTTCTTCTCCTCCCTTGTCCAACAATAAATACAACAAAATTCTGTTAAATTCCATTATGATTTCCTTACCAGTTGTGACAACCTTACTCTCTGCCAAGTCTGTTGGCAAAATTCCAGTATGCATCTGGGGAAATCCATCAGTTATATGAGCAGAAATCTTGGTAATGCCCAGTCATAAATAGATGTAGTTCCAGTTGCTGAGGTGTGCTTGAGATGAGGACAATTATCAAAGTGCAGCACCAGAAACAGTGTAATTATTTTAGATGGGAGTTTAATATCTTTTTAGATGGGAGTTTAATATCTTTTGTCCAGTCAAATCTAGCAACAGTGGATAAATAAGTAGATATTTGAAATTCAGGAGCAAAACCAAAACAGACAATCCTTCTGGTTTCATGACATTGCACAAAACAAGGAAATCTTTTGAGAGGGAGAGGGAAGGAAATGGCAACTCTTATTAACTGAACTCTGAATTACCCCTCTTAAGGATAGAAAAGTGGCAGGTCTGAGAAAGAAATCCTTTCAGAAGGTCTACACAAGCTGAAGTATAGAATTTACTTACAGGTTAATGTCCAGATATGTTTCAAAATGAAAGAAATAAAAATATCACTGAAAAAGAATGAAAGGAAAATGGCCATCAGACTCTAAATTGTCCCTCTATTTGCACTGGTAGAATGGTGTAGTTAAAAAGGATGTAGATTTGGAAAGGCGTACAAAACCAACCAAACAAAGAAACCCAGAGACTGAACAGTGATGGTAAATCAAAATTTAGGTTTCTAAAACTGAAAAGTTCATTAATTTGGAATGGGAGAAAACTGCAAATGAGAAGGAAGAAGCAGAAGAAAGATGGGTTTTGTAGAGCGTCTGTGTCCCTGAACACCTGTGTTACCTGAACACCTCACAACCTCACCATGAGATGCATTAGTCCATCCTATCATGCTCTCAAAAATTGAATAATAAAAACTTTTCTGGACAATGGAAACAAAACAAAACAAAAAGCACAAAAACCCATACCAAAAAAGCCAAAAAAACCCAACAAAACCAAGGAAAGATAGCATAGTAAGCTATTTCTTGTCTTTTTGTGCTTTAGGTGCTTAAATTTTGATAATACTTTATAGTGCAAGGCTCAAATAAGCAGTTGGATGATTATTTACACTTTTTTTTTTTTTTTTTTTGGGGGGGTGCTGTGTTCTACTGAGCTTAGTCTTCTGTGGAAGAATGAGTAAAGAATTTTTCTCTCTGCTTTCTAGACCTTTTTCCCAACTTTCTGTGGCTTAAGAACACTCAGATTCCCCATTTGGCCTCGTTATTTCTGAGGGCACAACTTAAAAGCCTTTCATCTTGTGAAGGCAGTGTGCCTCCAACAAAAGCATGTGAGGGCTGCCTGCCCTGGCCTTTCCTCCTGAGACCCACAGGGTGGGCACCCTCCTGGTGCACCAGCTTCGTGCCTGGTCCTGTATTGAGTGTGTGACATCCACAACATCCAGGCAGCAGGCAAGACAGTCCCTTCCACTCTGGTGACACTGGGGACGCAGTGCAGCCAAGGGGAGACTCCCAGAAATAATTCAGCTGTCTCTCAGCTCACTCCATATCCATTTCTGAAACCTCTTAGGACGAAATTGCTGGCTGGGTTATCTGCTCCAATGGTCATGCCCTGCCCAAAGGGCTGTGTGGAGGTTACAGACTGAAACATATGCAGCTTATATGGTATTGGTTCATATTTGTCCTGGTTTAGGGCAAATCTGGGAAGACTATCCCAGCTGGAATAGGAGAATTGGAAGCCATATTATCCTTGACTTTGAGGGTTGTCCCTGCATGCAGGTTTGAACCCTTCTGGTCCTGTAGTGCTGCTTAAATAGGTGAAATTTTCTTGCACTGACAATGTCTATGCTGCAAAGCAGAGGACTTTGTTTCTCAGAGTCATCAGTCCAGTAACTTTTATCAGGCCTGAGCAACCTTGAAGGAGAAGTGTAATTTCTTTAGCTTTTTTCAAAAAAGATTGTCACCTTAAGGATGGTAGAAGACAATCAGTGTCTGACTACTGTAATCATCTTTTACAGGAGAAACAACACATCCCAATCAGACATCCTTTGGGGACGTGACCTTTTTTATCAGCACACTTATTAGAGTGGGCAACTGGTCTTAGAGGCTACCTAATGAATACAAATCTCCTTGTAAAGTAAAAACATTCCTGTTGAAAGCCTCTGCAGCACCTGGTGGGTTTGAACACAGGTTTGCTCTCCTGCAGCAAGTGAAACTTTAAATAACATCTCCAGAGGTTTCTGTGTTTATCAATTACTAAAACCCCACATCAACATCCTGGGGTCCCTGGCTTGTACCTTGCTGGGTGCCCATTAGGGACAGAGACTGGAGTCTCTGGGAGTCTCTGGGAGTCTCAGAACTCAATTTCCATGAGAGGCTCCCCAGTCCTGGCAGATTCTCCCGTACAGCATGCTGGCTCTTCCTGACCTGTATGTAGAACCTTCTGTGAGCATCTGCTCCATTCACAGCACAGGACTGAAACCCTGGCAGAAAAGAGTGAAGGCAATGGGAAGTCTCTGAAGACAGAGGAGTCAAAAGAAGGAGAGCAGAAGGAAGACCAAGGGAAAAGGGAGAAAAATGGGGAAAATGAAAGGTGAGAAAATGAAAGGCATAAGAAAAGGCAAATGAGGTGTTCTGAAGCTTTTACAGAAATGGCACAGGATTTCCCTGCAGGATCTGTACAGGGTTGTAGTTGGTGTAGAATGGCAGAATTACTCCATGTTTGAAGTTTCAGAAGTTTCAACTGGTTTCTGGACACACAACATTTGGACACAGCCTCAGACTAGTGATTATCCTTGTTTTTTTCATGTGTAATAAGAAAAGTTTGAGCCAATTGATAAAGACTGATGATTTTTTTCTTTAGAGTTTTCTCAAGCTAACAAAAATTAAAGACAAAAAATTAATGTTGCAGGCACATCATTAAATACCAGAGCTCTGTCATCTATCTATTTTCATAAGATTATGATAAATTCTACCTCAGGAAAGGTATACAGTCAACCTTGAGAGAGGATCATGAGGGAAGCATGAAATGCCATTAAAAACCTGCTTTCTCACTGTGCTTCAGGATGCTTCTGCTCACCCTAATGCTTTAAAGCAAAACTGAGGGCAGTACTGCATGAATATCAGATAGTAGCTCATAAGAGGAGGCTGCAGGCTGCCCCCAGAGCACTTAGCAGTGTTGTGCTGTCTGTCTGTCTGTCTGTAAGTGATCTGAGCCAGTACACGGCACAGAAGCACTGCTTTATTCCAGGCCACCGTGTTACACCACCACAACGAGATGCAGCCCCGCGGTGTAATCATGTTTGTTGAGCTTGGTGCTGAGAATAAACTCTCTAAAGGTTGCAGTTATAAATAGACCTGGTACACTGCCTTATCACCTCTACAGCCTGAGCTGAGGGCTGGTGTCTGGTGTTGGCAATGAAATGGGGTTGACTGCATGTCACCAGCATGCCAGAGCACATCACAGCAGTGCCACCATGGGCCTGTGTTTTGTCACCTGTATGCAAAGTTGGATTTTCCTCTGCTGGAATCTGGGTGCTACCCAAAAGAGTGGTATTGTTTTAACCAGCTCAGCAAAGATCTAGCAAGCGTTTGGTCACAGTAGTCCTGGGGACAAGTTTTGTGACAGAACCTCCACTGTGGGCAGTGTCAGAGGAGCAGAGCAGTGACACAGCTCAGGTCTTGCTGCCTTGCTTTTGCCAGCACCACAGCCCTGGCAATGCCCCCTCTGCTGTCACCAGGCACCTCAGAGTAGGCACTGCTGCAGTGATGGCTCCTGACAAAACCAGCAGCTGCTGACTGCTTTTCCCAGGCTCTCACCCTCTGGCTCCATCTCTTACTCGTTCCTGTTTGCTCCACCTTCTCCTGTCCCCAGCAAGGTTTGGTCACCACTGAGAGGCTTTGACTCAGTTCTGAATTATGTGCTTCAACATCTTGTAGTTTCACTGGAAGAACTAAGTGTGCTTAATGAGTACCAGAGCCCTCAGCTCAGTAACTACAGGTACTAAAAAATAAATGTGTAATAGATAGATTTTTTTAATTTGCATCCAAACCATATGCTCTATCTGCATATTAATTTTGCAGCTAATGCTCTAGGAGACAGAATATCAAATAGTCTTTTAAAGTGATGTAATATTTTATTAAAGTATGTAATGTAAATTTCCATGAGATGTTGCTATCCCCAGAAACCCCATCTGACTGAAACAGGAATGCTACTGTCTGTGAACTAGGGAAAAACAAGAGACTGCAAATAAAGACAACAGTTCTGTGATATGTCTGATCTAGGGAGTGATATCCTCTAATGTGGCTACTGGGAGAGCTGTTTGATTTAATTTTATTTAACATATTCATCAATTCAAGAACATAAACAGCTTAGAAATGAAATAATAAGAATATATTATAAGAAATAATGGAACAGATGGAAAATAATACAAATTAGCTTGAGCTCTGATTTGGGAAAGCTCTTAAGCAGGCACTTACTCAGGAAAATTCTTAGAATGAAAAAATAAGTTTTAGGAATATGTCTGTATTACTGGTGTCCAGAATGTTGATGGAAGACATTGCACAGTGACACTTCTTTTTGTCATATGTCCTCAGGAGTAGAGGAATGAGAGGAGGGGAAGAGATTTTTCCCCTTAGCTGTGAAATATGATGCTTCAATTTTGAATTGAAACTCATGATTAGACTTAAACATATTTTTAAACATTTCAAGGAGATATTTTTGTAAATTGAGTGCTCAGAACATTTAGAACCAGAACTGGAGTAAAGATCTATCAATTGTGACATTTGAAGAAAAATTGTCAGAGTATTAATTTCCAATGGAAATGAGAAAAATTAATATATTTAGAGAGGTTTGAGCAATAGGGAAAAATGATTAGGTATTGTATTACTCTGCAAGATGGATATGAAGGAACAGCATTAATTAAAACTTTCTTTAGAAAGCTGATCTACCAACCAAAAAACAGCATCTGGCCTCCCACACCACTATGCTGATATCACAACATGGATGAGCACATTTCTCTCAATGGGCCAGGTGGAGACAAACTACAGAGGGTTTCACAAAGCTGATAATCTTTCCCCAGAGAAATCCTGATCACCCATAAACTTTGTCAATGTTGATATGTGGGTATGAATGATAAGCAACTGGAATAAGAATCAGATTCAGTACACTGGACAAAGAATTAAATCAGAAATTAAAATTTGATAAAGGCAAGAACAAAGTCCTACATGAAGGAAGTGAAAATTAGATAGACAAACACAAATGGAGACTATTGTTCCTGTGGAAAAGATCTTCATATCAATAAGATCCAATATGCAGTGTTGCTATGAAAAGATAAATATGGTTATGGAATGTGCAAATCTGCAAGTTGAGGAAAAATTTATTTCAACACCTTACAATAATGAGCATTCAGCTGGAATACTGTAGTCTATTTAGCACTCCCCTTTTGGAAATTCCCAAATGTATTATCGGGGGTCCAGGGCAGTAGAATTAAACTGATCAGAAGTCAAGGAATCCTGCAACAGACTGAAAATTGGGGGAATTGGATTTTTTTCATTCTAGAGAAGTTTTGAATTTCAGCAGGCTGTTTCAAAGGGTGAGAAACTCTTCTTTACCCTCATAAGCAACAACACAAGGAATAATTACTCTGACCGCAGAAAAAAGAGATTTTGATTCCTAATTAGATAAAGGTTCTAGCTATAAAGAGAGTTAATTCTGGATCAGTGTACCAACAGAGTTTTGTAGCATCTCCATCCATAGAGTTCTTTCATAGCAGGGTATAAAGATACCTATCAAGGATAGTCAAGATATCCTCAGTACTGTTTCCATGCAGTAAGGGCAAAAGCATCACAGGCCCCCTTCTAGCACTTCCTGGTATAATTTTTAAAAAGTTTAATCATGACACCATTACAAGGCTTGGAGGAAAATCCTGAGGAGGGGGCATACACCAGTGGGTGGTTTGTTAGCTCCTTTTCATTTTTGCTCCCTGTCATTTTCACCTTTACCTTACTGAGCTTGTTTAGCATTCTGAGGGATGACTAGCAAAGTCACATATGCTTTTAGTGAAGGGAATGTCTGTGAGAACAGCAGTATCCTTCTGTATCAGAGTGGACTAAGTTATATTTAAAAAAAGGTAATTCTTCTGTATGAAGAAGGGGTTCTCTCATAGAACACCTGAACCTATGGGAGGAAGCAAAGAGATCTCTTTCATAATTTCAGCGTAGCTATGTAACACAATCTTGCATGCACCTCACTTTCTTGGAAATTCTGGAATGAGCTCAGAAAGAATAAATTGGAGCAATCAGTGGTAAAAGACCCTCAGATGTGGTGGTGATGGTGTTGACTGTAAAAGTAAGGAGAAGGGGGGGAAAAAAAATCCTGAGTGGTTACAACTGAATTTTTTATCCATATTGACACAATTTGAGGAAGTTACTTGCATGCACCTTCTAAAAGGTAAGCTAAATGACTTGCATTCAAATGGAAGAAGAATTCTCTGCACAGGGCTCCCCATAGTTTCTGAGCTGCAGGAAATATTATGGCTATACTGAATTGTCCTTCTATTGACTGTAATGAAGCTGTGTCACGTAACAGTTGCTGAGACGCTGACATTAGAGCTTGCTAAAGATAAAATGCCTTTTGACTTGATGTGATTTCTATTTACAGTCATTTGTCTTTACATACAATCTAAAAATACAAGCATTTATCTATGTATGTTTTCTAAATCAAGTCACTTCATATTTCAACTGGGCTCCCTTAATAATTCTGCCAAGATCAAATGAAGAATTAAATGGGTCAAAGAATAATAAATAAGTAGTGTCAAACTTCCTGCTCAGATCTTTGGAATCTGAAAACAGATTCCAGCTTCCAATACTTATGAAGTGCCACAGGGTAGGGTAACAAAGGTGAATGACCTCTGAGTAAAACAAACCTGCTCAGTATTTTCATTTTTTAGGATTCAGTTCTAGCTGACAGAACATCTGAAAACGTATTCAGCTGGGCATTACTTTCAAATATATGTCCATTCTGGAAAGGTTATCTGGAGAATTAGGAGTTCAAAGCAATCCTTCACAGCAGGACAGAAGCTGTTAGTCCCAGTAATTCTCAGTGTATGTACATTAAGAAAGTGCATGGAACTTAACTATACTATAATTTAAGATCTGTCTGGCTTTGTAGCATGCAACTCACCTGTTCTGGGGTATGCAGAACAACCAATTTTGTAAGCTTTAGAGATTCTGCAGTATTTTATATTACAGCAATTTAATTTTGAGGTAAACTAAAACCACATAGAAAAAATTCAATCTGAAATCTTAACACCAATGCAAGCTGTGGCTGATTCAAGAACATGGATTGATGGAACAGAACCTACACAATGGTATTTTGAAAACTTTACACTGCAAAAGGGAGAGCATTATTCACACCCTTGTTGCATTGCCTGGCATCAGGAAAAAAAAAAAAAAAGCTAGAAATCCAAATTTCATTGCCTGAAGTCTTGCTTGGATGGATTTTTTAAAATTAATATGTGACCAAAGTAAAATATTCATATGGGATTCAGTAACTTGGAAATAAATTTCTCTGCTGGGAAAAGAAATCTTTTGACACATCAGAGAGTTTTATACATAGGCAAATATAACAGTAATTGATAAACAGTGCAGCACGTTGTAGTTTTAGAAAGTAATATGAGTTGGAAAAAGAAGAAAAAACCCCCAAACAAACAAAACCTCCCACAAAACAACAACAACAACAACAACAACAAAAGCCTCACAACATTTTTTCCACTCCAGAAGCTGAGTTTTCACATTAAAATTGCAGAGACACAAAAAATATAAAGCTGGAAAGGAGGACTAAGATCATCGATAGCAGTAACTTTGTGGAGCATTGGTTATCTACTTTTTTTCTGAAAATAATTTATTTATGAGACTTCAAGAATCAAGCTGTCTGGAGCTAAGTCAGAACTCACTAGCACAAAGGGAATTTTCCTGGCAACTTTGAATCCTCCTCTAGTGGTACCATTAATTAAATAGGAATTAGGCATGGCAATTTTGGGCATACATTTATTTGTTAGAAAAACCTCTAATTTACAGAAGTAGCTTGCTCTGTACCTTGCAACTAAAGCATCACATCACATATTGGGCTGGGGATAAGGTTATGTTCCATGCTCAGGGTCCCAGATTATAGACATTTTCAAAAGCTGAGGCTACTGAAATGATTGACACTGTGCAAATGCACAAGTTCTTCACAGACACACATGCTGATAAAAATCATGCTGAAATCAATGGATCTGCTCTCAAGAACTTCCATAGAAAAACATTGAAGTCTCAACAAAGTAGGTGGCAAGGGAGAAGAACAAGCAAAATCTCTTTCAAGTACCAAGGGAATGAATCACCAGTTTCTGTCTCTGGGGTATTTCACCCTTTGTTCCTTGTTCTTCATGTTTAATCAGAGGCTTATCTCAAGGGCTGTGGGAAGGTACCCCTTTCTGGTTGAAACAAATGTTCATTGGGTTTTGAGGCTGGAAAGAGGAAACAACACGAAAGACAGACTTCAGAAGTGATTTTCCTTCTCCTTTCATGGGATAGTTTGCCTGATTTTAGTGTTCTGAAAGTCAGGTACCTTAACAAAGCTATCTGGGGCCCTTCTACAGCAAAGAACATCAAAGAGAAGGGAACCCAGAAGGGAATTTGCCCCCTCTTGCTTATTCCCATGGTAGAATGGAATTAAATGCCACCTGAAGATACTTCTTTACTACACAGGAACACTAGTCAGACCTGGTGGACTGGAAGGTCAGTTTGTAACTGGATTTTGAAACCTAGCTGGGAGGAATCCCACCTGCAGTACTGAACTGGAGTGAGTAAATTTCACTCATGAAGTTTTCCAATACAAGAAAAGACACATCATCACAACTCTGTAACAGAATTCTCAGTGCTTACTAAGTAGAAAACCTATTTTTCATTTTCCTTGGCATTAGAAAAGGCTCTTAAAGCACATAGATTTCTCGGGCTATTGTTAGATAAAATGTCAGTCCTCTAGCCTGTGATTAGAAAGCTTTCAAGTTAAAGGTATTATTTTCTTCTTTCCATTACATGTGTGAGTGGAAATGAGCTGGAAGGAAGTTCTGAAAACAAAACAGAGTAATAATGGGACTATTTTACCCTCACTGCAAAGATTGGTAGTAACCACAAAAGCCACACTGTGAAAATACCAAGTAGGGTTTTAGTTCATGTTTACTGCCTCATGTAGATTTCTCTGTCATATTAGCTAAGTGCACTAATAAAAAGTCAATCTGAGTGTCTACAAGGCATACAAACCCAGCCTTGTGCCTAAACCCTCCTGTAATAAAAGTGCAGCGACTAAGGCAGAGCTGACAATTCTGCTGACAGTGCACACATCAGATCAGAGCACAGCTCATTCTTCCAGATTGTAATGGCAGTGCCTTGCTAACAATAGAAAATCTTGGTCAGTAAACTAAGCAGAAATCTTCAAGGACACATACATAATGATCAAGAAGTGTCTTTCTCACACTTTAGACTGAGGCTACATTAACTGTGGGGATTTGTGCTCTGCTGTTCCTTCACAACACCGTTAATGGCATTGCTCTACCACAGCCATCAAAAGGAGTGCCTCATAACGAGGATCTTTGATGAAGAAAACAAGAAAGTTCATCCTGTTGCCTACAAGAGGGTGGCAAGCACTGTTGACACAAGTGGCCTGGTATTAGCTGGGAATTTAATGCAGGATCTCTCCTGATGCCTAGCCCTCAAAGAAGGAATCTTTGTCACAGGTATTGCAATTAGGGGTAGAAAAGTCCAAGCATGATGGTCACAGTTTCTATTCTCTGAGCAGAAAACAAAGCAATGAGATGGCTACGTCCTTCAAGCAACTATAAAAAGAAAAGGAGATCAGTAATCCAACTTGTGAACAGGTTCTATTTATATTTAAAACTGGCTTTCATCTTACTGAGTTTCTTCAAGAGATTGTTAATTTTCTTGTCCAATACAACAATATTGATTAACAAGATGAAACTTTGATCTATGGTTTTGGTTGCTGTGTTTTGCTTAACGAATTTTTTGGGTTTTTTTTTTTTTTTTTTGGGGGGGGG
>VZUI01085190.1:40613-116252 GCA_013401135.1 Cettia cetti
CCCCCCCCCAAAAAAAAATAATAATTAAAAAAACCCCAGACCTAAAAGCTTCTATAAATCAGATACAAGATCTAGTACTGCCAGATCCTGTAATTTTAATACCTCATGTGTTTCGGTTTTCTAATTTTGTTTTTCTCCCTTAAAATCCCAGTTCCGTGAATCAGGTTATGATAACATCTAATATTTTGAAAGAAAGCATGTTTGCAGTCCTCAAACATTCCAGCATCTGGAAGGAATTGAGAATAACCCAAATGTTTTGTTTTAAAAGATGCTTGTTGAGGAATGATCTTCCATGAGACTGATCTGGAAAGATTTATGGGGCAGAGGTGAAGATGATTCCATATCTGTTGTTTGTAGAAAGGAATCACAAAGGAGACCAATGAAACCTTTACACTGAAATAAAGGTTGTTGCTGTCTAGTGTCCTATATATGAAATATCTTGTGCTACCAGAGAGGAAAGACAGAAATCCTTTGCTGTGCTGACAGTGGCACAACTTAAAACCTATACTCTCTTAGCTTACATGCTAGAAGATGAGAATTCCTTCACTTGTCTCTAGTCCTTTTCTTTCAATGTGTGAATTACCAAAGAGGGGAAAGGAGAAATGAAATTCCAACTCATATTGAGGTTCACAATGCTGAATAGATTTAGAAACCCCACAATATTAAACTGGATTAGTCTGATGGATTGTTTTTGCAGCTTGTGGCACCCCGATTCAAATAGCTGCTACATTGTTTATCCAACCACACCAGAATGGGAAGGATGGATTTATAACTCTTATGAAACCAGCAGGTTGAAAAGGACAAGCTGATTAGCCAGTTTGCAGTACACTTTATACTTTGCAAACTGAACACACCAGCTGGGACTAGTTACCCTGCTAACAAACATCCATATGTCATGAAATTTCATAAACAAAGAATATTGGTCCTGTTTTTTTCACTTTGGTTCAAAATATAATCTACTTTATAAGCGTGTTTGCATTTTTAAGAGATGTTGCAATGAGACAGAGAGCAACTGAAGTCAAAGCTACAGCTACAAACGTGAATAAACAGCTGTCACGGTTATTGTAATTCAGCACCAATCACAGTCTAAAAATAACCATAAACATGGGGATAAAAGCCCATAAACCATGAAAAAGGGTGCAGACTTTCTTGAGGGAACCTGAGGGAAGAGGAACATATTTTCTTTTTTCAGAAAACAGGGGAAAACCAGGGACAACGACTACACCCAACTCTCTGTGGGCTTGGCCAGACAGATCAGTATAGATGGTTCAGAGCCCCACAGCCTCAACAATGTCCCACTCTACTCCAGGAGTGGTTTGAGGATAATGAAAGATGCATTACTGGGTGACCAGTGTTTTCAAAAACATCAGTGATCTGCTTGAGTATAATCCACTCACACAGCCAATATTTAACATGCTACAGCACAGAACCTTTTTTAATAAATGGGAGCATTCATTTGTTCCTGATCAATTAGTAACAATACCTGGTGGCTCCTGGCCACTTTGGAATCCAAAGAGTTTCTTTCATGACATTAGATAACCAGCACAAAAGTCACACCCCCTGTGCTTTCTTGCTCTCTGTCTGCTGGAGGCAAATGGCATTACTGCAGATTGCTTTGGAGAGTGCTGTTACCCCGAGTCAGCTCAGTGTGATAGTAGGGCACTGAAAAGTGCCTCCACTCTCCCTGGTTATTAGTTCCCCCCTTTTCTCAGCTCTAAAGGCTCAGGTAAAAGGGTGGAACAAACAGCTCCGCAGCTGTGGGTCCTGTATCAATTTATACACATGAAACAGCCCTGGTGAAACAGAGAGCAAGGAAGCTCGTAATTCCATGTAACTCGTGGCCAAGTCACAATCAATACTGTATAATACAGGTGCTTTGTTTGTCTCCAAAAGTCATTTTATTTCCCAAAGAACTCTTTCACTCTCCTAATCTCTTTTCCTTTCTTTTTTCCCCAAGGAAAAGAGAAATGCCTTATGGAAAGCAAAAGAGCTCTCTGAAAATCCGGTCTCTTTTAGATTGCTTGTCAGTAGCAGATTTATTTAAATCACAGTTCAGTGAAGCATGCATAAAGATGCATCCTGCTTTACAGAGCTCTTGCTCATGTCTATTCTCTCCCAATCTCCTATTCTACCCTCAATTAGAAATCCTGTATAGTAAACACAAAACGTAAGTCCAGTAAGCAATAGTGATGCTAATGCAAGGCCTAAGCTTTACCACTGACAACTCCTGAGAGCAAAAATTCTTGGTTTGCAACAATTCATTGTCAGTATCCTTGAAGAGCCTTGGTGCTCTCAGAAGCAAAAAGTGAGTGATCCAACAGCCACAAGATCTTCAACTTGAGCAGCTGTCTTCTGCTCCGAGGTAATTCCCCTCTTAAAGGATGACAAGGCTTGCCATTACCCAAATGAACCACAGAGGATTCCATATTGAATTACATCAATGTACAGAAACACATACTATCATGCAGAAGACATGATCTTCTATAGGTATGTCTACACTTCCAGGTGTAAAGTGGGCTCAAAAATAAATGTAAGGGTGCCATTCCCCATGACCTCAAAGCTTTCCATCCACACTGGTATTTATAGCTCAAATTTCCAGGAAAAAGGAAAAATAGCTTTCCTTTACTTATGTGCTTATCAGTGGGAGTGTAACGTGCTCTGCTTGGCCAAAGCCTGCCCTGCCTAGAGCACTTAAACAGGATTTGGGTTCATGCAGAGGTTGGGAATAGGCTCAGGATGTTCTCTCTCAGAAGAACCTTAAATAACCTGAATTCAGAACTGCTTACCACCACCACAGGTATTCACTGAGGATGGAAGGCATCCATCCACACGTGTTGGAGAATGGCCTCATACCCATAATTTTTTGACAGTGTAGGCATACCCCTTCAGAACATGCCTGATTTCTTTACTTTAGATAGTTACCCACTTATTATTTTAATGGTTTCACAGAGAATATAATCTGCTCATCCACCTCTCCCTGTGACAAAGAACAGAAGTTTGCAGCATTCACAGCAAATGGAAGAAAATCCACTTCAGACACATGCAGGCACATGCACTCACTTGGTAACAACCTGGAAATCTCCTGAGCTGTGTGCCAGTATTGATCATGCTTTAGTCCCCAGCAGAGAGAAGGCTTGCTCCATCTCCTCAGTTGTGGAGGCTTTTGGGTTTTCTCCATGGGTAATTCCCTCCAAAGTGAGCGCAAACAATGCAGTCAGAAGAGCTCCAGAGGCAGACAGGGAAAATAACCTGGTAGCTGAGAGGAGTTTATTGGCTTCCGCTGCTTATGAACAGCTCAACAGCATGGAGTCCTCCAGGTTGGTGTATCTCTATAATTTGACCCACCTGGAGATCCATGGTGTCGAACCATGAACTCATGGAGACAGCACTGCTTCCAGTGTTCCTCTTCATCCTCAGTGTGTCGAGCAGGGAATTGCTGAATCCTCTAGCATTCCTTCTACAACAGGCAAATAAATTCCTTTGCTCCTTTTTAGCACCCCTTTTCCACCATTGTACAGTTTAATACACATGGATAAGAGGTCACACACGCCTTTCCTTTCAGCATTTGGTAAATGTCAGTCACTCTACACCTTCCATACTCAGTACTTTCTGTATCTAATTAAAGTATCAAGGTGGAGACCTCTGTCAGGAATTACAAAATCTGGGATTCCTTTCATGCCCTAACGATATCTGAATAAGTTTATTTGGTAGCTGCTTTGTTTTGCGATGATGCTGAAGAAAGTGAGTAATAATGTGAGAAATGTATTCTCATTGGCCAAGAAAGATTTATAGAAGGAGATTCCTCAGTATTTCTCAAAGATAAGCAGAATCTGGACTGTCTTCCCAGCCTCAAATCACATGCTGATGGCCAAGGAAGAGATTATACTATGATAATCATTGTGATCTTAGAAATTTTTCTAGCATTTCCAAGCACAGTTTGAATGTGCAAGCACAGTGTCATAAACTGTTTTTTAGTTCCACTGACTTTGGACTTCACTTTGGTGTCTCTAATGAGGCCTTGCTTGTAACCTATTATTTTCAAGCTTTCTGGCCTGTCCATTATTCTACACTTTGGGTTTGATGTATAAATAATAAATGGTCAGCATGATGGCTATAGGACCTGTAGGGAAAAGTATTAAGAAATCTTCTTTCAATGAAGTTCTTGATATATTAATTTTGCCTAAAGAGCAAATTTCAGCTGACTGCTTGACATTAATTAGCCAAGCCTTACAAAACTCCTCCAAGGTATTATATGAATTTTACAACATGCTATACATTTCATAGATAGGTAGGCTGAGCTTCAAAGAAAGACTAAATGTCACATTATTTTTTTATGCAAACAGCTGACCAGAGTGGTTATTAAATTGTGTGGTGATTTATCCTTGACAAGAGTCTTTAGCTTGCTTTACTGGGGAGTGATAGCAGGATATTTTGAAGAAATAGGCAGTTATTTTGGAACTTATCTCCCCTACTTATTTGTAACCTAGCTTTCTTAGTTTTCAGTGCCTCTGCAAAGGCAATCTGTTTAAGCTGTGCTTGTACATTTTTCTCCTTTTTTTTTTTTTTTTTGGACTGAATGATAATTAAAAAAAAAAAAAAGAAAAAAAAAAGGAAAAAAGTCACTCCAAGGGATTGGATAATTTCTTGAGACTTCATACTCCATAGATATCTCTCAGGTTATGAATAAATGAATGGTAAAGCAGACCTTGAGAAGTAGACTTAGGATATATTGTGGAGCTGTACACAGAAAAGTGAACTATATATGGAAAAGCAGAAACTAGAGAATCCCGATACTTGTAAGTCGACAAGTAGCTTTGCTGTTCATTTTTCTGCCACTCAAATATTTTTTGTTTCTTTTCAGGGGGAAGAGGCTGTAATTATTCACTACTGATATACAATGACAATACATGACAGCATTTCCTGGCTAGAGAAGACACAGAGACAAGACTCATGCATGCCCCACCACAGTCACAGGGAAGAAGCACACAGAGCCACCTCACTCTGTAAAAGCCTGGATAAACAGGAAAAAGCTTAGAGAAGAGACCTTGCACACATTTAGGCTCCTGCTCAACAACACAGTAAAAGCTACTCTGTAACCTTCTCTTTTTCTATAACTGTAAAAAAGGAACAAGAATGCAGATCTAACATTTAATATTTATATATATGATATATTCCTAAAAAACATATAAAGAGATGCCAATGACAATTCAGTTTTGAAAACTCCACTGTATCAAGGAAGTAGTAGTTAAGGCAAAGAAATTATTGTTGCATCTTGCAGTTCATCCCTATAAAGGTGTCCCACATAGCTGCTGTGAAAGTATTTGGGTTAAAGAAATTTTTGGTTTCTACAATGGATGTACTCGGTGCTTATTTTCTTCCGAAATTTACTGGCATGATTTTTTGCTCAGAGTCAAAATACATGTGCTAGAGCTGAGGCGTTTTAGGGATGTGCATCTGTTCTTTCTGCTTTATTTTTATTTGAAATTACAAGACTGTGCCACTAACTGTAGTTGCAGCAGAGATGCTGATGATATCACGGCAGGGGCAAATAATGAGCATAAGCAGAAAGGACAAATGAAATCTTAGTCTGCTTTCATGCACTTGCCAACAGTTGCTTCAAGTAAATATATGCACAGTAATTCAAATTATGTTGATGACATACATTTAGTTTACAGTGAATAGTACATTACTCCCTGAGTTGCTGTGGGGAAATACATGGGATTCCTGCTTAGTAAGATACTATTCTTCAAATAACCCAGTTGGAATGTGTGAACTGCTGCTGAACAATCCTGCAGAAATGTGCAAGGCTGAAAGAAAAACGAGCTCTTCTCAGAAAGAAGTAATGTTTCAAGATCTAACTCTAAGGAAAAAGTAAGTAAAAGACACAGAATCTGATACATAACTGAATTACAAGACTGCGTTTCAGCAAGTTTTCTGCAACTTACCAGCAGCCCTTTGATCACTTTACTGTGTAATGGCACTGTAGATTTGTTATTTCTTGTTTCATTTCCATCAAACATGAATCTGAATAAAGTTTTACTAAAGTAATTGTCACGAGAGAATCCTTAAAAATAGGGATAGGGAGCTGCCAAAATGTACTAAGAAAGGTGAAAGATAAATGAAATGTATAGTCTGACCTTCCAGTGCTCTTTTCATTTTCACTTACCTTTCCTGCCTCCTTCCCTGCTCAGATAGAACTGTAACCCTATCCTTCAAATATGCTGCAGTGATGACTGGCAGCAATGATGCCAATGTACTGTGGAAAGATAATTGATGTTGCATTCTGTCAGGCTCCCTTATGATATTATCACTGTAACAGCAAATTTCATTGTACCACCAGAGATAGTTTCTTAAGAACTTCCTGATTGTCAGTAACAGAGCAGACTGATAAGTGTGTCAGAAAAAAAATAAAAGAAATGAAATGTTCTTTCTTGGCACAGAAAATATTTAGATTTTGTTTCTACTTCTGTCAAAGTTCCTTTGATGCAATGGGGAAGGGGACAAATCTCTTTTGCAGGTCTCAGAAGATGACTTAATCTCTGTAGTTTCTTCTGTCCTCAGAAAGAAAAGAGGAATTTTCAGAGAGTCAATTTCCTTCCAAAAGCCATGAATACTGTTAGAGGTTTTTGGTTTGGAGTTCAAATTTGTTGCTATAATATTACAAAATAGTATTAAAATATTATAATGTAAAATATGCAAAATATTAGATCTCAGCTGTATGTTATTGCAGTCTTTCAGCAATTGTTTTAAAGGCATGTGAAAGGCATGCCTCAAAGCAGATTTTCTTTTATTCCTCCGTTTTTCCTTTAAGCAGTTCTGGTTTGGGGTCTTTCTCTTTTAACATTACAAGGGCTGGATAGAACTGCCTCTAGAGACGGTTGGTATCACCAGCAGTAAATTACCAGCAATTGTGCTATTCTCTGAAATGATAATGAGCTGGATTAAAGCAGATAGAGAACTGCTACCCTAATACAACTTGGGTCATTAAATTCCAATATGTAAAATTCTATCTGGCGTTGCAATGGGATACCATAGTCTATTTCCTACCCTTTGATAAGGTGTAATTCTGCTAAATACTCTGAAGCAGCTGGTATGTTTCAGCCCAGAAGCGTGCTGAATATGATACAGCAGAGAGTTTTTAGTGTACTGGAGTTGAATCAGTTGGTAATATATTTTATTATTCCCTTAAGGTGATAGATAACATGAAAATGCAAACCATTTCCAGTAGCATTTGATTATGGAGAATCTAGCATAATTTTTGGTAGTGTTGAGCTCTAACACCTCCAGCTGAAAGCATGACAGCAAAGAAATTCCCAAAATCTCAGTAAATCAGCCTCACGGGCTTCCCCAAAGTGCTACAGAAGACTTTCCTGTAATTGCTGCTAGTAACATGAGGGAATGCAGCAGAGACAAGATGAAAGCTCTGGATGGAAATTTCTGTAATCAAAGTAGAAGTGAAAGTTCCTGGGTAGAAGTTATAAGATGAGAGTCCTGCCAAGTTAAAGCTTTTCCTGCATATGTAAATTTACTAGTCCAAAGGAAGTGTCAAAGAAATTGATTAGTATTTGTATAAAATTTGTAGGTAGAATCTTTTTAAAGTGAATTTCAATCAAAACTTTCCATTAATTTCTGTGGAGGACTTGATCAAGACAGATACCCGTTTTATAAAGTTGCAGGCTTCTCTTCTTCTCAAGATTAAAAGAAACCTGTATCTCTTAGGATCTCTGAGGAAGTGTATCTGTGTTGCTTCATTTTAATTTGGAGTAAAGTGTTGTCTAGTACCACCTGGCCACAAAGGTGTAAGAAGAAATTTTGGTACAACTAGGGGAGAAAGAACTACTCTGACCCCAATCCAACAGTTGGATTGGGAGAAACAAGATTTCTCCCACTCCAACTGTTTCTGAGCTGAGATTTCTAGATTTCTACCTAGTGGGCAGAATTAATTTGATGTGAACTGTGTGTTGTGTACTATTGAACTAATGAATAGTCACTGATGGATATGGTGTCTGCAGGGCATTTCACTCTGCTGAGTCACATAGTTTTTGCAGTATGTCAAAAATGAAATGATTCTTCTAAGGGCCAGCATTTTTCTGAAGACAAATAAAGACCAACGTGCAGATAAAATCTTTTTAAGGGACAGCACAATCCATCATTTCAGACATGATTCTGACATTATCCAATATCTTAGCAACTGACCATGCAAACTGCCTGCCCTCAAATACTGCCACATGCCCTCTTCCATCCAAGAGTTATAATCAATACTGAAATGACAAATAGTTGACTATAATTGCTTTAATTGTCTTATAAAATTGAGCAGCTCTCTGATAAATACAGGAGGTGATTGTCCTGCCTTACTCCAAGCTGTGCAGCTTCACCTCGAGCCCTGTGCATAGTTTTGCATTCCACAATATAAGAAAAACATAAAGCTGTTAGAGCATCCAAAGGAGAGAAACAAAGATTATGAAGGGCGTTGAGGGGAAGCTGTATGAGGAGAAACAGGTCTCTTGGTGTGCTCAGCCTGGAGGAGACTTGAGGGTAAACCTTTCTGCTGTTACAACTGCCTTGTGAGAGGAAGAGAAGAGGCAGCACTGATCTCTGCTCTGTGGTGCCCAGTGACAGGACCCTCTTGAGGGGTTGACCTGAAGTTGTGTCAGTGGAGGCCTAAGCTGAATATTAGAAAAAGATTCTTCACCCAGAGTGTGGCTGGGTGCTGGAACTGGCTCCCCAGAGAAGTGGCCAGAGCAAGAGTACAAAAGGTGTTTGTGCAATGCTGTCGGTCACATGGAGTGATTCTTGGGGTGTCCTGTGCAGGGTCAGGAGCTGGACTTTGGTGATCCTTGTGGGTCCCTTCCAACTCAAGGATATTCTATGATTCTGTGATAACACTGTGGCAGAAGCCAAGAGAAGACACACAAGTCTGAAAAAATTTAATCTACTCCAAGGTGTGCAATAAAGAGGTCATCATTTTTAAACACTTTACTCATGAGATGTATCCATTAAAAGGGAGAAGAGATCTTAAGTCCTGAAGAATGTTGCATAGGACAGTATGCTAAAATATTACCAAAATTATCCACAGGAGTATCAGAGGCTTCAGTCATTAGAGAAGTTTGCTTGGACACTAAGAGACCACCATTTTTTTCACCTAAGAGACAATCTTACCCCAGTCCATGGGTGGGCATTCCCATCAAGGATTTCAATTGGACAACTCTTTAAAAAAAGACTACTACTAGCTGTATTGTTACATATTGAAAACAAATAGCCTGCTGAGCATTGCAAAACCTTGCCTCTTTGATGAGTTTAGCTTCTGCTGTGAGGAACATGGGATGTTTAATCTTGATCAAATGGGACAAGCAACACCTTGATGTCCCTGGCATTTTCAAAAGAGATTATCTTTCACATTCAGATTTTTAACTCCTTGCCAGCTCAATCCTCAGCATGCTAGTCATTTGCTTAATGCTAAAGAAAGAGCCATCCATGTACTGAAAAATCTCAAGCACATCAAAAGCCGTGTCTTGCACTAAAAGGCTGAACTTCAATTCAAGATAGTCACATGGTATTTAAACAAATTGCACTCAATGTCTTACACTATTAAAAAAGTTAGCTTGGCAAAAGCTTTTTCATACTGCTGTTTTATAACTGGGTTTTAGGCAGGGCATCAACCCTCACAAGTAGAGGATAATTTTCACAGGAGTGTAACTCTGGTGTCAGAAAACCCAGTATTCTCACAGTATTCTGGTCTATTAAGAATGGAGCACCAGCTTTAATAGAAAGCTACATCTTTCCTGAAGGGTTAGTGGCTTTAACAAGGCTTTGGTGTTTCATTTCTAATGTTACTTTGGTGTTTGTTTGTTTGCTTTTTGTGTAATGGGTTTGTGCAGGTTTGTGTGTTCAAAACTCATGATGCCAGAAAGAAACTAATGAGAGGAAAAGGTAAGAGAGAACTTCTCATTCTCTTGTGTCCCAGCCTTGTTGTTTCTGCTGCAATGCCAGGCTCAGGAAATTAGGTTAATTTTCAGGGAGACACTCTGCTTTGCCAGCATCTGAAAGCTCCTAAATTCTATAAGTCTGCTACACATCACTCATGACAGGTCTGAAAGAGAAAGAACACTCACCAAAGAGAAAGAACAATCTAAGGGGCAACAGTACTACCCAATAAAGCTCAAATGCTGCTTACTGCACAGTGCATTACAGGAAAAATGGATAGATAGAGTATGATGATCTCTTCTTCTGTCAATGACACTGACCAAACTAAACAAAAAACTAGACATCTATCTTAAAGGAAAGCTGCTCTTTCAATACAGAAATATCTCCAGCAGGGTGTTCTCATTTTGAGATGGTCTTGTTTAGAGACTTAACAGGAAATCCAACTTTTTGGTTTGGTCTGGTTTTCGTTTGGTTTTCCTACTCTGTAATAATTTTGTCTAAAAGCTAAAGGAAAAAGACAGGCAAGAAGAGAGATCTTGTAGTTAAAGGATAAACTGATTAAAATGAAGAAAACAAAATTACATTAAAGACTGTGATATGTTGCAGGACAAAAAGAAAAAAAACACCACCAGCAGAACAAAACCCTGGAAAATGAGGGGTTTATTGCTTTTTGCTTTCAGAAAACAATGATTGCTCTTTCAACCAGTTGAAACATTGTTTTAGAAGAACTGATTTTTCCCAAGTAAACTGAATGAAATCTAATTTTCTCTCTTACTACTGAAGCTCACAAGAAATATGGTATTTTTGGAACGGGCTGCTGTGCATTTCGAAAGGTAACTAGATGAAACAATCCAGTAAAGTACTCAAAATCAGGAAAATATTTTGAATTCAACTCAGGTCAGTGTGCACCAACATAAAAACTAGAGCAGACATTAATTGCTTCCGCTCTATCATGTAAATTCTTCGAAGAACTGCACTGCACAGGATTAGTTAACTAATACCAAGAAATACTTTGCATTTTGTCAGAAAGCAGGTAGTAATCTACAGTAAACCTCCTCAAGGTAATACCCTGCAAAAACAGACTTTAAAGGTATTTTGGTTATCCTTGCTTTGGTGGAGCTTTTTGCTATCCCAGGCTCTAAAGAATTTTCCAGACTTCTTACTTTAATAAAAGCAGAACAATGTGTCATATAGAAGTGATATTTACCAGCTAATGATCACCTGGTAATTTCCCAACACAACTCAAAGCTGTTCTCCTCAGCAGAAGGCTTCCCGTAATTCTACGTGGGTTTTCTTATCCCCCACAAACTCCAGTTTTCTTGTGAACTTTTTTTATTCTCCAATCAAAAGACTGAACTACTTCCTAAACAGTTTCAGGGTGAAGTGTAAGACTTGCTCCCACTGTTCCAGGATAAAAGGATGCTAGCTGCAAGCAGCCATAGATGACAAAAAGAATTCTATTCAAACATTAGCATTAACAAGGGAAAGTCTCCTGAAGAAATTGGAACAGCAAGCAGGGCTTTCCAATTAAGTTTTTTAGTTCTAAGCCTTTCAGGAGCTTTTTGAGTGGCACTTCAAGAAAATCCACACAGACATGTAGAATGAAAATAAGAAGAGAATAATAGTAATAAGGAGAAAGACAAAAGAAGAAGATGATTTCTTTGTGCATTTTTTTCATTGGTTTTGTTTATAAATCTGCCTATAAATTATCTTCTAGTGTAGAAAAAAATGAAAATTACAATTGTTAAAATTATAAAGAACAGATCTGTCTTCTTTTTTTAAATCCAGAGCAGCCTGGGCTTTGAGAATAATTTCTTTCCGTCTTTACCCTTCTTTTCATCTCAGGGAACTGTGATTGGGACAAAACCCACCCTCTGCCAGCTCTGCTGGGGCACACTCTGAGCAGTCATTGACCTAAACAGGCTAACACAGAGATGTTCAGAGAGGCAGCATCAGGAGTGTGTTTTACATCCCAGCAGTCCAAGGAGTCTGGAAACACTCCAAAGCTCTGCTAAGGTGACATGGCAGGAATGAAGCAGACACATGTGTGCTCTCATTTCTGCTCCAGGCATGGGCTGCCCTTCAGGGCTCATCACTAAGTGCTTAATGTAGGAGGCTTTGAAGTCTCTCTGGCTTGCAATTGCCAGTCTCTTGTAATTTGGTGTTCCTTATGTTGCATTTGTGGACACTGCTGGTAGGGAACAGTGCAGGTGTGAGGGTGCTGGGAGCAGGCAGACAAAGGCTGTTCGTCTGCTGCTTGTCTGATGCCTCTGGAAGAATTGCTGTCACTGGTAGCTGACAGCATGAAGAAAACATTGCTTTTACCCTCTTATCGAGGTATTTTTAAAAGAAGTACAAATGCAAGGGCTCTGCAAGAGCAACATGACTGGGGGGAGCCTGCTCCAAGCACTGAGGAGGTGAGAAATGCCAGTGGTTTTGAGGCTGGACTCTCTTTGCCAGCATCTACCTGTGGATATGATGGAAGGCCACAGTAAAATGCACCAAGCTGGTGCAGCTTTGCTGGCAAGCAAGTTATAAATTATCCTGGGATAGGTCTCTTTCAATCACCCTGTGTGACAGGAGCTGAAATACCAAACCCATCCACACTGGTAGAAAACAGGAGAGGCTGAAAACAAAAATTGAATTTGTACTGTACTTTCCAGAGAATGCATTAAAAGTAAAATAAAAATCAAGCCCCACATTTGTGAATCGAATTCTAGCTACATTACTGGGTTTTAGAATTCCCTCTGTGACACTCAGAGCCTGCAAAGGATTGCAGGATAGGATTGTGCCATCTCATTTACTCTGCAAAAATCTCTAGAGATGAGCATATAGGGAATAAGGGGGGTGGAAAAGAGAAAGAAGAGGCAGGAAAAAAGAGGGAAATTCCCTATGTATGAGTATAAAACAAGCTCCTGAAACATGAAAAGGAAGAATGGAAAAGGACCATATACCAGAAATATAACAGAAAAACAAACAAACAAAACCCTCCAGAAAATAAAAAGAAAGAAAAAAAACCCCACCCATACTAGTGAATTAGGTAACATAATCAAATTCCTGCTGAAGCCCAGCCAAAAACGTAGTCTAGTTTAAAGAAAAATAGGGTAAGGAGGAGGACAGCTGGAGAAGAAATGACTGACAGCTAAACAGAGTTTAGGAGACAAACAGGAGTTTGGGTTAAAGCAGTGGGATGTATCCACCCCTAATCTAGTTATCGAAAACAACTATCTTCATTTGTAACATCATTCATTTCTCAGTCAGTTGATCTCTCTGGGTGTTGCTGCAAGGGTACAGTGGTTATCTCAAATTGTCTTCCAAATCCATTCCTTCATCTTTAAATTACATTCTCCACGGGGCAGATATTGGGAAGTATTGTGATGTTTTTATTTATTTTCCATACAATAAAGATAAGACACAGATCAGTACTCACTTCAGCTCAGAACAGAGAGGCATAATTTGTTTGGAGTAATGTTTAAAAAATTGTGTAAGCTAGATAATTTTACTGAGGTAGAATTTTTTTATATATCTAACCAAGAAAGTGTTGCCTCAGCATTAGTCTCTCCAGCTCTGGGTCTGTCCTGTTCATGTACTGCCCATGCTCCTCCAAGCCTTCATGTGGTAAAAGGAACTGAACCAGATGACAATTAGAAGAAATTGCCTGGTAATCAAAGCCCTGCCACAGTCAGGCAGCCACAAACAGCTGTGATCATATTTCATCCTAAACAGCACTGATGTTTTATGGTGATATTGCTAGGAAGGCAATCATCCTGCAGGGCTTTTGGCAGGAAAATATGGAACAAGGGTTACTTTCAAACTCATACCTGCCTACTTTGTCCAGATGCATGAAGCACCCACAGGAGGCACAAAAAGAATGGATTTCTGTTCAAAGTAGCAAATGAAATCTATTCTAAGAAATTCTCCAGGTGGCCTAGTCATGAAAAAAAAAAAAAAAAGGAAACAAACCAAAAGGAAAACCAACCAACCAACCAAAACATTCCAAATTTAAATTGATCCAATCAAATACATTCTACTCTCCTGTAGAAAAAGAACAAATTTTTAGGTCACAAACTTATCATTTAGTGGGCTATATCATTGCAGTAAAAAGTGTATTTTTATAAAATTACTATTATCTCCTAAGGCTTTCATCTCCTCATTCTCCTTTTCTTCACTAATTAGATTTGTCATTGTATTTGGTCTCTTCACATACACCTTGCACATTGCTGAGCTGGTACTTTGATCCCTCAAAACAATATTAAGCAAAGAAGTTCAGCAAGGTTTTTAAAACTTTGATTTAAAATGAAAGAAATTAAAGGCAAAGAGGTTCAACAAGCTGTTGAAACCTGAGAAAATGGATTAGTATTCGTTTTGCATTTTTAATGAAGCAAATAATAGTTTTTGTTGTTTTGTTTCTTTTTTATCTAAGCAGATGTTTTTCACTAGAATTTTTACCTAATTAAAAAATCAAATATTTTACTGAAGAAACTTCTTTAATAAATTTATTAAAGCAATAAGTTTCTTAAACTTCTGTAATTTTTGACAGTTATTGCTTTTTAATACAAATAAATGGCAGGTACTGACAGTTGGAGCTGTTATCTTTTTAATCTTCCTCTCCTAATAGGTCTTTTCTTGTTCTTAACCATAGGAAATTACTGAATCTGAAAAGAAATAAACCCTGTCTACTCTAAAATACTGTTTTTCATTAGAGACAGCAGTCATTCTATAATATACATACTAATAAGGAAGTTCAATACATAAAGAAATATTAAAAAGACTAAAAATGAAGGAGTAAGACTGTTTTAAAAAAGGATTCAGTCAGAAATGGAAAGGTCCTTGCAAATATGGTGTCAGCTCAGAGGCTTAAAAATTAATTAAGGAATGTAAAGAGAAAGGGTGAAAAAATCACTAAAACGGTAATACTTCATTCTGAATCTGGACATCCAATAGACATAATCATAGCTGAAATGTTACTCTTCCATTCCACATAGATGCTGAAAATATATCTCAGGTGAGAAACAGGGTCATGCAGCAAACCTGATGATTTTTTTTTTTTTTGTTCCCATTATTACAATAAGGCTTCAACTCATCCTGTCTATTCAGGACAATTATCCTGTCAATGACATGTTAACCTAAAGCAGCACTGGGACACTTCACTGAAGTACCAAAACCAGATCATTTTGGTCTCAAATAACTTATTGTACAATATGGAGTGAACATTTTGTCTTCCAAGCCTGGCTGTGTGTTAAAAACCAGACTAATGGAACCAGGACACAAATCTTCAGCAGTAAAGTGCATAACTACAAACCCAACCAGACTGCTCATTGCCAGCTCTTACAGTGAGCCAATCCTGAATATCAGCAGATTTTCTCATGCTTGTACACTTGCATCCTGCATGTTTCAGAAATAACAATTCCTGTGTCATCTGCGCAGCAGCCTTCCTCTGCAGATTTACAACACACAGGTGGGAAAGTAGAGCTCTCCCTCCCTGTTTGGAGGCACTCTATGAGACTCCTCATTCCCATTTCAGGACTCAAATCCTGCGGTTCTGGCTCAAATAAATGCCTGTTACTCATCCAAATCTCGTAACCTCTTCTGAGAGACCACTTGTGAGAGTGACAGTGTCCAAACTGGCAGCAGGAGGAGAACACCCACTCAACCTCGGGCTAAGGACACAGAGGCTGCTTTAGAGATGGCAGCTACTCAAAAGTATAACCCCAAGCAGTTTGCTGTTTGCAAAGCAAGGGGAGAATAAGCCAGGCCAGGAGTTTGTTTTATAGAGGTTGTGCTTGAAGGTAACTTGAGCAACGTTTGCAATATTGCTCACAAAGCTGGGCATACTGTGTTGGCTGTAAAGAGCTAACAAAAAGAACAGTTATTGTTTTACAAATAAATCTTAAAATTAAAAAAAAATTCTTTATCCTAAAGAGATTATTTCACACCCCCCCTAAAAAAGTCAGTACGGAGATCTGCTCTCAACGAAAACACTTAACAAAGAAAGAGCCATCATCCAAGCAGAAACCATCTTTACCTCTTCCTGCTCAAGGCATTTTTTCACTGCTCTCTTGAACTCTGAAACTCCCAACGACATGCCGTTGAAACCCTTAGGTTTCAACCTGGTGTTACAGAATTGCTGCGAATAAGATTTTGGGTGGTTCACTGTTTGTTTGCTTGTTTGTTTCTTTTTTAACTGGTAGGTAAAGTAATGAAAGCTTTAAAAATTCAGTGTTGCTTTATTTTGACCACTTGTGTGATTAATGTCCAGACCTGACTAAGGAAGCAGTTTATGTTGAGTGCACTGCATGGAAGCCTCATGAGAGTTTATCCTGCCTTTTGATTTGCCTGAGTTCATCTCCTCTCAGTCCCACTGCAGCATGGACCTGTAAGAGCTCCTCTGTAATTCCCAACCTCTCTGCTGCTGCTTTACAATAAAGATACCAAAAGTATAAAAATCAGATTTTACTTGAAAAACATGAAGGCAAGTAAATATTAAATGTGAGCATGGCAAGGAGATTTATAAAGTAAGTGGATAGCTGGCATTTATTTCAGATTGAGATCTTCCCCAGTCAGGAGCTGGAAAATAAAAAGTTTGTGACAGGCAATAACCTGTAGTGATGGTGGAATAGCCCTTGTAATGAAGCTGCAATCACTCTTCTGATCTCCTGCCGTCCTGTTTCGTTCTTTTCCTTCTTGAGGAGCTGGCGCTTCCAATCTGTTCTAATTCTCCTGAATCAAGGCTTTGATTTATACTGCTCTGGCTATTGTACATCCTGTCAGAGGAAGGAGGAGTCAAGCCTTCGAGGTGCAAAGAGAGGCAGCAGTGACATGAGGGTGAGTAAGAACAGAGAATAATGCCAGCGATTAGACAATGCTGATGGCTGACGTATGAGCCTGCCTCGCTCTGTAATTATACATAATATTTTTTCTTCAGTCTTGGCTGATGTGAACAAATACAATGTACCACCACCACCCCCACCCAGCACCCTGAAGAACAAAATAAAAGAAAAAGAAAGAAAGAGAGCTCCATGTAAAATTATAGTCCAATAATAAGAGCATGGTGCTGAACTCAGGGTCAGGACATCTGGGTTCTGGCCCCTTGGCATCAGCATGAGACTAGACAGAACACATTTATTCTTCCTGCTGCCTTTGTTTACTCTGATGCATTGAAATAGATTTCTAGAAGCTCTGCTTTGCTAACAAAGTGCAACAAATGAAGAACAGACTCTTTAGAAGTGACGTCTCAAATAGAATTTATCTAACCCTGCCAGTTATCACACTTGTCTGTCTATTTACAGGTCCCTGGGGCCCTGTGAGTCTCCCATGCTCTTTTTGGTCAGACTTTTATGGCTCTGAGACATTTCTGAAACATAAGAATCTCCAAGTACTCACTGATGCCCCTATTCAAAAGTACAGCAATCACAAATTTACATATAATAATTATTTATATATATATATAATATTATAGTAATTATAACACAATATGTAGTAAATAAATAATTTCATAATAAAATAATATAGTCATTATTTATATTTAATTCTTTGAAAATTATGCACTTTCATCAATAATCAGCAGCCCTTTATTAAGTGGAAGCAAAACTCTCTGAACTCAGTAATCAATGTAAAACCAGACACAAAAGGTGTGATACCACTAGTAATTTTAATCATACTTGAGAGTCTATTTCTACATGATTGACCAATACTTCTTAAAAATGCATCACATTCCTTAGTTCAGCAACTCTCTATATTCTGCTGCCTACCAGTAAGGAAACCACTGAATAAAATATACCTAGCAAACAATTTCAAATGTGCTGCCCTGTATGTTCAGCATGTGTGAACAGGTTTTATGTGTAAAAGAGGAGATGCTAACAAATGTGGGTGAAAAGCTAAGGAAAGATTTTGTAGTCTTTTCTCAGACTAGATACTATTTCTTTCCTTTAGTATTTTATGCCAGATCCAGGGACTATCACTCACAGTATGGAGAAGTTGATGTGACAAACACTTCTGGAAATACCTCCCAAAGTGAATAAAAGAGCAGTTGCCTCAATCCTGAAGTGAGCTGAAGAGACAACAGGTAGTATAAAAAAAGGCAGTGCTAAAGCAGCAGAAATGTCATAAGACAGGAATCCCTTTGCTTGTTTTGCAAGTTTTTGCAAAGTTTTCAAGGAAGGGGATGATGGAGCAGCCAGTGCTGAAGGGAAGGAGACCATGAGACAGAAATTGACTCCCCAGGGAAGTCAAATTCTGTCTCAACTACCTTGAGATCACACATTTTCCCTTGGGACACACACAGCCAACCAGGCTTGCACTTTTGGAGTGGACTGAACTCTGTGCCACTTCCAGAGGTGCAGCACAGTTTCTGTCTTGTGTGGAAGCAGTCCTGGTGTACTCAAGAAAAACTTGCCCGAAGGGAGTTTCTACTACTGTGGTGTAGACCTGCAGTTTAATCTCTTTAAGGGCACTTGTCTTTAAAAAGACAAGTAAATGATGCAAAATAATGCTAAACCATAAAATATCAGTGTTATGTCCAGAGGTATTGAACCAAAAAATCCTCCTGCAAGATGTGGTCAAGAGCAGGCTGAGGTATGGAGTCAGGCACCAGTGATTTGCAATAATTATTTGATGTGGGTAAAGGAACAACAAATACAGTCACTGCTTTTGCCTTTGGTTTTGTCCTTTCTGCAAGATATTTCTGGTTTCTGATATTTCCCTTCAGCTGTGAAGCTCTTGAGCCCTTCTTAGAGCAAAAGGGAACAGCTTTTATCCAGCCTGTCTAGAGCACCTTCAGCTTCTGCCTATAGGTCTCAGCTCATTAATTTAGAGGTGGGAAGCTGGTTCACATGTGTTAAGTGAACAGTCACACAGAAAAAGTACCAAGTTCTCAATACTGAATGTGAAAGGCTTAAAAGAATCTTTTGGCCTTGACATAATAATTGAAACTATTAATCAGACTGTGAAGCTTAGCCAGCACACTTGCAGATGTACAATTTAAAATATAGGGGGAAATATCCAGTGGACAAATTAATGACAATTAACAGATTGTTCAGCATAGGTCATTTTATTTTCAGTGATCTGAAAGCAAAAGAAAGCGTCAGCTGTCTGCTGAGACCAGTGACTGATGAGACCCAGGACTGAGGGAATGTCTGTTCTCAGAAAAGCCATCTTCACACAAACCTCTTTGAGGCTATTGGGAAGACAAAATTTTTCTCACAAGCCTAACAACTTTTTGTGCCCTGCCCTCTCTTCCTTAGGCTGAGAGGGCAGAGATAACAGCCAGACAACCCCACAGAAGGGACAGACCTCAGACTGCTCAAAACAGCAATGTGCTCCACAGTGAATCGGCAAAACCAAGAAAATCAGTAGCTCTGTGTGTGAATGGGCCTGGATGGGTGATCAAAACTCATTGACTCAAAGACTCAAACAGCAGATGAAGTCATTTGGTGACTGACAAGCTGTGTCTTTGAAAAGAGTGATGAGAAGTGCATGGTAGAAGAAAGAGGAGTATGGAGGGTGGAGGAGTAAAAAGGAAACTGAACAGAAGAGTTCCCTGTTTTCAATCTGCTGGAGGTAGACCAAAGGAAAAAAGTTTCCTCTCTCTTCTCCCAGTCCAAAACAGAGCACTGCTTTCCATACAATAATAAATCTTTAACTTGTTTTTGTATAAATGTTGCTCTCTTCTGTTAGATGTTTAATTAGAGCAATAATAGATTATTAAATAAATAAATAAATGAAAAACGTGGGACAGCTTTGACAAAATCTATTTTTAAAAATCAAGAAAGGAAGTCTTTGATTTTCAGATTATTTTCCCAATTAATCCTTTCATTCCTCACTGTGTAGAGGACAGCATAATCATCTGTGTATAAACAGTGATAAGAGCAACTGCATGTACTCTGTAGGAAGTTTTTTTCAGAACTTATTTTCCTTTTGCCCTTGGGGGACTGTAGGTAGCAATTTCAGCAAGCAGCAAGAGAAAAAAAAATATAGGTACTGTACCAAATCCCAGATATTCCTGAGCTGAGGGAGCTGGTTCTGCTCCTGCACCATTCAGCATTCAGGACTGCACCCTAGCTGGGATGACATGCACATAATTCCCTATAGGAACATGAATAGTGATGTCACTGTTTTGTTAATTTGCTTGAGAATGCTTATCTAAGCAAAGATCAGCTCTCATTTTCCTCACTGTGCAATTCAATTGAGAGTTCAAGGAATGGTGAGAGATCAGACAACAGGCAGGCCTTCGCCCTTTTACCTGGTGGGACATACCCATCACTTTAAAGCAAAGAAAGTGATGTTCTTACATCCTAGCTAATCGATTCCATCACTAAAAAGGACTGACACCTTAGCAGCAGCAGCACTGAGAGGTAACTGATAATACACTTTGGCTCCTACCAGAGCAAAGAATTGCATCTGAGTTCTCTGAGGTGCTGTCTTCTTTTAGCACCTCTCCCCCTGCCTTCAAGCCTGCCTCATAAACACCCATCAAGCCCCAGCTTGTCATGCCCTGGTGTCAGAGAAAACGTGCTGCCAGCTGACAAGGCCTGGATTAGGCTCCTTCTGAGGCTGCACTTTAAGCACCCAGAGTGGTTTGCTGCAGAGCAGCAAGAGGTCTGGCACTCAGCACACATTTTCATCCTCTCACATCATGGCAGGGAGCACAGGCTGAGCGAGAGACAACAACCTTTAAAATCCCAGTGTCTGTACTCACTCAGCGATCCTGTGTGCCCTTTTAGTGCCCAGGATGCTGTGAAATCAGGATGGGCTGTGCACAGCCTGAATGCCCCGCAAACCCCACTTGTGGCTGACCATTGCAGCAAAGAGGAGAGGGTTAAAGAAGAGTGTGGGAAAGAAGAGTGTGGGAAAGAGTTGGCATGACAGTCACAGAAGGCTTTTAGGTGGCTTGGACAATAATTAGTCATTACACAGGAAAGAGTGATAATTACTCCTTAACACTGCAGAGCAGGAACTGGCTTCATGGCAGAGCACAGCAGGTTGAAGGGATGAGGGTGTTTGTCAGCACAACAAAAATATGTTGGTGTGATCCCTAACAATGAGGTCTTAGTAGACCTTCAAAAAAAGCAAATGATTCCTCTTTATTTAGTTATGATCTCTTCTTTATGTGTTCAGCTGAAAAAAAAAAAAAAAGCCTTTCTGGTTGTTGTGCTTTTAATTTTGTTCCTTTGTTTAAGAAGCAATAATGTGATATGAATAAAATGTTGATCTGAAGCTATTCTTGTGAAATAAATAAATTATCAAAGAAAAAAAAAAAAAAGTGAGAGCTCTCCTGGGCTTTTTCCCTTGTTCTTTTTGGTATATTGCATTAACACCACTACCAGAGGGTTAGGAAATAGGTTTAACCACAGCTTCCTCATGCTTTGAAGGAATGGGCAGATGACCTTTTAGTTTGCTCCATCAACTCAAACTGGAATAAAAGTTAAATTGAGAGCTTTTCACCCACTAAGATGCACAATCAGAAGTCTCTGAGCCTCCCAGCTGACTCAACCTGAACATAGCATCCAAAGAATATCAGAAAATGCAGAGGATGAATTTTTCCTTTGCTCTTGTGCTGTAGGCATTTGTTATGCTGTCATCCTTAGCACAAAAGCAAGGCACCTTCAGCTGGTCCTGTCTACTGACCTGCACTGAGGAAACTTGATGTTTCAACTCTTAAACAGTGGAGAAAAAAAAAAAAAATGTGCAGGGAGGGTAAGGGGCTCATCCTCTTTCAAGTCCTAGCATCATGGAATATGCTGATTGCCAGAAGATCCCCTTTGAGAGAGAATGACCAGCATGCCTGTGCCCCAGGAAAGGGTGATTCAGTCTTCAGTGGGACTGAGTCTAGAAACTGCACCTTTTGTCCACAGCGGCCAGATCCAATGGCTTTCCCTGAAGAGCAGCATGTTTGATTTCCAGGCTGCCACTATATCACCTTGTCATATCCTCCCAAACTGAGTAAATACTGCTGTTGCTGGCTTGTGGGGCTAAATGCTTTCAGTGCTTTCTCTATGCAGCTTTGCACCTGCCTTTCCCTCAGGGCAACTTTCCAAAGTTTCCTGTAGTAGTTTTAGTTTTAGTAAGAACCTAGCCAAGAAGGACAAAAAATTTCTGGTGAGCAGGAAGAGTAAAGCAGGCTGAGCATTGTACAAAGGAGAGGGCTCACCTGATGGCTCTGAGTGCAAAAGCAACTTTCCCTAAGCCAGAGTTCCCACTTTTCTCTCTCAGAAGTGTGTGGCAGCAGTGAGCAGGCAGAGGGAACAGGCACACAGTGGCACCACCCCAGCATAAATTGGGATACCATCCCATGTATACCTGCCTCTGTCAGCAGCACCCAGGGGCAGTGAAAAGGTTCTTACTCTCCAAAGGCCCATGTTGTTTAGGTAATTTGCACATGGAATAAAAAGCAACTCAATATTTGAAAGATAATATATCATTCATTTCTTCCTATGGATGCCCACATTTAGGTAGGTTTAAGGGTCAGTTTAGTGCTGACTGTTCCAGAAATGCTGCCAAACACCTTAAAACCTAAACAGGAAGAGCAGACAAGGCTTGTGAGAATGAAAATGTTAATTTATACTTATTTGCACGTTAAAAGCTGAGGTACAGGAGGTTACTGAGTTTGTCCAAGGTCATGTCAGCAATCTCTGGTGAAACCAGGAATTCAGCCTTTGTCACTACTTTCTGAAAGTACAAACAAGAAAACTAATCCTCATCTTTTTAGCTATGTGTCATTTCCACACCCCACTTTGATTTTTAAGAGGAATTAAAGACAATAATGTGGAATATAAATTGTAAAATCTGTCATTCAGAAAGAATAGCAGTGCTTGATTTATCTGGGCTGTTTTAAACCTGATATTTTGCATTCACCTGTGCTTCAAAGCAGGAGATAAACAGTCTCACTCTTTGCTAAAAAAAGGGAGAGAGATAGTTACAGGCTTCCTTCAGACAAAACATAACAAATGCTTTTGTTCATCTTCTTTCTTTTTTCTTTCCTTACTTCCTATTTTAGTTGTATACTTCTGGGCTTTTTCCCCCTTTACTGAAGCACGTAGCAAAATAACTAATAACAGTAGGGTATTCCTTGCAAGAAACTGCTCCTGATGTCAAAACTGCTCAGTAAAAGTCCCTACATTTAGTCTCAGTGGATCAGATTGTGAAAATGACTAGCAGACATCAAACAGACATTTTAAATGAGAATTTAACAGTGAGCCCTTCATGTATTCTTTCCTTTTAGTGGCAGTCAAGTGTGCTGGCTATCACAAATGTCAAAAGCAGAAGAGTGACTTATTTCTCCTTCCTTCTTCTCTGCTTTCACTCATATTTAAGAGCCTTCTATGTTTGACTTAAGGAAGAATCTCCAGGAAGATTCCCTGTTTAAATTCTCACTGCTAGGGCTCAAGGTCATACTGAGAAGGCATGACATTGCCAGGTTAAATATAGCACTTTCTTTGGTGATGGCCTCTCCTTTCGTGTCACTCGTGCTCTGACAGCTTTCCTCAGCTGAACATACACTGCTGGAAAAGTGAAATTAGTGTGGGTGAAAGATGCCAGTAATGGATCCGGGGGTCAGTTTAAGCATAGCCTAAGCACCTAAAAGCAACAGCACAGAAAACATCTCTCCTTTACTTCTCACCAAGATCTGGAGCAGTTGCAGCTTCAGTACCTTTCTGTTTGAGGGATACTGAGCATTCTATCTTATTCTCCTTTTCTGAACAGAAACTTTCCCAGTAAGCATCTCCTAAAGGTTCAATTTTCCAATGTTCCAATGCAAAGAAAAACCCTGTGGATGGACTCTGTCTGTTCCTTTTTTTCATTTGGCAGCACCACAGCTGAACCTGACTATCTGTCAATCTGCGGGAAGCAAATCCCCACAACACTGTCATGGGACCAGGAAGAATTACTGTCCCTTCCTCAGGATGTCAAGCCAAAGCCTAGCTAAGGTAGCAAGAGTTGGTCTCTGACCTCAGCAGACTTTGTGTCAGGCTGTAAGAATGTGTCAAAAATCAGGAAGCAGGTTGGTGATATGGTCAGGAGCCTATCTGTGATCAACTTGGTCTCAGTTCAGTGTGCTAAGTGAAAAAACTTCCTCTCTAATTCAACCCTGAGGCTTGCACAAAGCACTTGCACCCCTAGTCCAGGAAATGTCTGGGATATTCAGTGGGTTATTATGGAGAGAGATCAAAGAGGTATGAAAGTCTAATAAAATGGTAACCATCGGTGAGTTCACCCAGCTGTGTGCTGGTAAGTTAACTGGCACAAAATGACTAAAAAAACTCATCAATTCCAAAGAGATTTCTAGAATAAGTGCAGAACATAAGAGTATGTGCTCTTAACTAAATAGATGAAGATGTGATTCTGTCAAAACACTGAAAAATAATAAACTTATTACTACACTAAGAGCATGAGACAAACTGATTATAATTAACAAACTGCTTAAAAAGTACTGAAGACAGAAATAAAATAAATTAAAAATAATAAATAAAAAACCCCAAAGAACAAAAGAGGAATAAAATAAAATTCATGTATTCAAAACAACAGATATTTCAACACACAGTTTCTGATTCAGTGAAGTCATGCAGAACACAAACTGGAAGGCAAGGTAGGAAAAAAGTTATTGTGAAATGTTAAGGTCCAAGGAGTTTTTTGAGCCAAGCAACCAGGTTTGAGGAAATGACACTTCACCTCTGGTGAAGCCCATGGCTAAGGGAGGGAGCTAAAATAAAACACAAACAAAATGTCAGTCGTAAATGAAGCGGGCCAAGGATGCACAAATTGACAAGAGCTGGCAGGGGTGTGCGCAGAGGGGGGAACTGCAGGACATTTCTCAAAGATCTTGAATTCACCCAATTTAGGAGGAAACTAGTGGGATCTGCTGAACATCAAGGGATTATTTGGAATAATTAATGAGGAAAAAGACTTTGCAGAGGTTCTGAATTTTTTTTTTTTTTGTTAAATCTTCTCTGCTAATGATGTTGAGCCTATATTCATGTTAGACCTACTTTTTTTCAAGACAAGAAAGCACATGAGCTGTCAGAACACGGAACACTGAAAAGGGAAACACTGGAACAAACTGATAAACTAAACAGCAGCTTATCAAAAGGACTTCATGGTTATATATGCAAGGGTTTGGAAAGCATTTGAGATTGAAGTGGCTGTGCTGATATTAAAAATAGGCAACTTGTTGAAGTCAGATACGCTGCAGAAGGACAGGAGCGTAGCAACAAGCATACCTATCTTTAGGACAGGCACAGGATTAACCTTAGGTATTATATACTAAAAAGCCTTGTTTCACTTCCACCTTAATTGATTGAAACTAACAAAAACTAGATTTACATATAGGAGAGGATAAAAAACCCCATTTTTTTAAAATGTTGTCTGATGTATATTCTGTGAAGCATCAATCTAAAAGACCAAGAAAAACAGCCTGATAAGTCTACATATACAGGTATTTATATACTGTATTAAATTCCTTGACAAATTTAAGTTGTGATAGAATAGGTAGATTATTATTACAAGCTGGAAACTGGCTAAGAAAGAGAAGACAGAATCTACAGATGAATGATCTGTTTCACAGTAAAATATTAACAGCTGGGTTGTCCAAGAACTTAGAACATCTTTACTGAAATTATTGCTCTTAGAAAAAGAGTGTAAGGATTGAAGTGCTTCATGTTAATTAAGTTGGGAGAACCTAACATTTGGATAGCTAATGAAAATTAACATTGGCTGAGGCATAACAATCACAGGTGGAGGGAAATATTCAGAAGCCTTTCTGGGTTCTAAGCCAACTGTGGCCACTCAGTGTGGCATTACAGTGAGCAACCCTATTCTGCTCTATTACAGCAGCAGTCAGAAAAAAGCCCTAACCAAACAGACAAACCAAGATTTTCATTAGCATGGGAGGAGTAAGAGGAGTTAAAATGGAAATTATTTTATTGTTCTTTTCTTCTCTCATGGTGGAGTTAAATGAATGGCACTTATATAGTGAACTGGCTGTTCCAGTTGGTCTTTTCATGTCACATAGCAGAGAGGTATCAGTGACACTGAAAGACAACTAATTTAAATAGATCAAAGGTTGTCTGGAATATGATTTTCCAAAGAAAATATTTAATTGACCTACTGAATTCCCTGCTACGTGCTGCCACTAAGGTACTGAACTTACTGGGAGGCAAAAGTGGATTAGTTGCTTATCTGGTCAGTGAGTACATCTGCAGCTCGTCTAAATTCACTACAGGTTTCCATTTGGGGAGGGAAGTGAGGAGATCTTTTTGTCATTTGGAAAAGGTCTCTGGGTAGTGAGCAAACCCCAGCTGATGGGTATAAAAACCTTTTACCTGAGGGCAGTGCAGATATCTAGGGCAGCACTCACTACACCTGCCTTTCTGGTAACCAACATTGATAGAAACCCTCTACAGGATGAGACAAAACACCTGTCTGATCCAACGCTATAATCATTATGTTTTAATGCTCTGTAAGTGGATGACTGATGCCTTTTTGAATAGGAAAATAATGAGCAATGAGAACAAATAACACAAATTCTGTTAATTATTCATGTTAACATTCATGAAACTTTTGAAATGTGTGAATATTTTCATAAATAAATCATTGGTCACTGGCTTGCTTTAAAGGATTTCAGAAATAATAGCAGAATAAGCTTGTTGCCATTACTCATGAACAAAGTTATGAATAATTTTCAACATCTGACTGCTCTGCTTTCTAATTGACTGAACATGAGATAGATGAGTTTAAAATAGACATCAGTAATTCATTGCAAAGCTGAGAGAAAAATTCTCAGGAATCTATGAAAACGCTATGGGCTATATCAGAAACCTAATATTTCCCCATATATAGTTTTTGCTCATTTTTTGTTTCTGACATGGTGGAATGGATTACAAAACAGAAGGATTTAATCTTCATATTTGAAGATCATCTTATCTGCACAGAAATAAAGAGATCTTTTTATATTCAGGCTACCTGAAAACCCCGAGCCAGAGAAATCACTAAGCAAGAAATTTCTTTTAAATTACTAGGTTTGTTTTATCACCTTGGTTTCCAACACTAATTTTGACAATGATTCAGAAGAAAGACCTATGGAGATATTTTTGTCTCATTACACCTCTCTCAAAATAAGCCAAAAACCCCCAAACAAAACCAAACACCAAACCAAAAAACACAAGCAACCAAAAAACTAAGAAAACCCACACATGCCCAAGGTTTAATCAGAGCTTTTCTAAGAGCTTGAGGGAAACCCTGGGAAATGCTGATTTACAGAATTTCTCGCCTGTTTATGTTGTGGCTGCTCACAGAGATCTTTATTGCCATCACCGCGAGAGGTGCCCCGTGCTATTCCCAATGCCCATTATCACATTGCATTTCCCTTTCAGCAGAGTCTGATGAAACAGAGCTGTTCCATGAGCAGTTGTCAAAACACTGGCATATTCTAATTACAACACTTACTATGTTTCTGTGAAAGTCAAATTTTGAGCTCAATTGCACCAGAATAAACCAGACGCAATTAAAATCACTGGAGGCACCCCTGATTTGAAAGAATATAATTAAGATGAGAATCTAGCCCATGGAGTCTCAAGAAATACTGGAATGATGGGAATCAGAGAATCATCTTGTCAAACAGAAAACAGGCAGAAGACTCTGAGAAAGCAGCTGGCCCTAAATGTGATCTGTTTCATTTAATCTATGTCATAGCCTTAAAAATGAATACATGAATCACATGGACTACTGAAATCCCATTGCACATCTTACAGGCATGTCTCATTGTTCTTTTCCTCTCTCATGGTGCAGTAAATGAATGGAACTTAGACCATGAACTGGCTGTTCCTGTTGGTCTTTTCATGTCATATAAGAGAGAGTTGTCAGTAACACTGAAAGACAAGTAATTTAAATAGATCAAAGGTTGTCTGGAATATGATTTTCCAAAGAAATTATTTAATTTATATAGCAGCAAGCTCAGGGTGTTTGGGGAAAGGAGGCAACCCTTTAATGCAACTTCAGGAGTGGTCTCAACTTTTAATTCTGCCCGCTTCAATCAGAGGAGTGTAGGAAGGTGGTGGGATAAGACAGCAAGGGGCCTCTCCTTGATTTAATATGGAGAGCTAGGGAATGCAATCTGCTAGACACAGGTGTTTGGCAGTCAGTTGGTGGGATGTGAACAAGCAAGTAGGGAACTGTATTTTTTGGGCAGCTCTGACACAAGAAAAGCGTGGAGACCCTGGCGAAACTGAAAGCTACCTTTGCCAAAATATGGGAAAAGATGTGTAGGTGATGTGCATGGAGTCTCGTTTAGCTACTGGAATTCTCTGTCCTAGGTTCTTTCTGCAGCCTGGTTCTTGGAGATGGGAATCTCTAAGATGGGTTTAACAGGGCTTGAAATGCTACCACACAATTTAATGCTACCAATACGTTAAATACCAGCATACAATTTAAGCTTTTTAAGATTTAAGGCTACAAGCATTTGTGAAAAAGTTATCCCTGTCATTCATATGAGCTGGATCTAAGCCCCTTCAGCTTTCCTTAGCCTGATTACTGTTGCCTATCCCACCCACCCACGTAAACAGCCAGTAGAAGGTCAGGGCAGCTGTTTCACAAGCGAGTAATCTTCTTCTGTGCCTTCAAATCTCTCAGAATTAGCTGAGAATTGCTTCAAGCTGCGAAGCTCAAAGCCAGAGAGATCTGAAATATCTGAAAATTGGGCAGACATAGTCTGGGCTTTCCAGCTCCAATTTCTTCCCACTTTTTACTTCACAGTTTAACACACCCAAGCCATAATCTCCGAGTGACCAGACCAGGATCAGTTGAATCAGCTGAGCAAAATCTGCCTTTTTTTTCCTGCTTGGGCTTTAGAAGAGGGAAGATCTGACTGGAAACACACACTGGGAAGAAGCATACCACTTGCTTCTCTCCCTCTGCTGCAGCTGGCTCTGAAGCTCACATTCCTGGTGCCCGGGGATGCTCTTCCTCGCCTGCCTCTGGCACTAGAGGGCGCGGAGATCTGGGCTTCGGGCTGGAAATCCAACTCGACACCGCTTCCTACTTCGCCTTAAACTGAACTCAACTTTCAAAGAGGTCTTGATTTCACAGAAAGGGATTTGACTTCATTATTGCTGGCTTGTCTGAGTTCCCCATGCTGCATTGCTATGGAAACAGGACCAGAAAATACGTCTTTTGCATGTAGGTCATGATATTAGTGGAGAAGGGAAAGCTGGGTGAACGGGTGAGTGGGTGACAGGAGTGAAGTGGGACAGAGTAGCCTCCTGAGATTATATTAACAACAGTGAGGGATTTCGTAGTAGGTGTCCTCAAAAGACTTTTGAATAAGACACCAAATGGGCTGAAAGAGCCGAGCATTTTGAGTAACTCAGAGCCGTGAGACACACACACAGGGATTCAGCCCAGAGGTGACAACCAAAGTGACAGTGGGCACTGGACTGAACACCAAGGAGGGGGAAAAAATAGTTTTGTTGATAGATTCTGTTTTTAACTGATAGCCTCTGGGTCTCCATCCTGAATGACAAAAGCACAGCCAGACTGCTGTCTCTTCTATCTCCTCAGGACATTCTTGATCACTCATGGTCCAGGTCTCCCTGAGCACTGCCCAGATGCAGACTTATAAATATTTGGGGAGAGGATACTACTCAAAATCCTGAGTTTGGATGGAAGAAAAGCATGACATCTCCTTTTTATAATTTTGCCCTCCATCCAAAGCAAGTTTGGGACATCCTAGACCCCCTCCCCATGTACTGTGCCTTGTTCCCAAGTGGACTGCAGTGCAGAAATCACAGAGTGCTGAGGGAAGGAACGGAGAGGGCAGCTCAGTGGGGCACACGCTCAACAAACCAGTGAGATTACTGCACTTCTCACTCTCCTGGTGCAAAAGCAAACAGTCCAAGGGTCCTGCACAGGAGAAGTTCAACCAAACTTACACTCCAAGAGATCCTAAAGGAAAGAGGAAGTGTATTCCGTGTAGCTTAGAGAGGTTTATAGATGAGTCACTGAGAGTGGCTGGTGTCATAAACCTCACAATCAAAGCTGTTGTATTCAGACAGGGGCTATGATTGCAAGTGATGCAATACCATAAAGGGAGATAGCAGGTATACTTCTGCTCTCCTGTATTCACTTTCCTTATTGTTTTTTATAGTTTGTGGATTTGGTTTATCCCCCAAATAACTGCAAGAATAGGCTGTCATGCAGAGGCTAGACCTCATTTTTTGTCCTTGCCTTTTTCCTTCTGCAAAGAGAATATCTTCCTTAAGGGACAAGGACAAGCCAGTCCATGCCAACACACTGGTTGATACATAAAAATGGGAATAGATGTCATTCTGGCTAGATTTGCAGCAAGATTTTCCAGATGGAAATAAAGCCCTCTCCTTGCCCTCAAAGGAACTTCACCGAATGAAAACAGCAGGAATAAACAATCTTACAGGGGTGGGAAGAAGAGTTCCCTGTCCTCCACCCAGCGAAGGGGTAAGGACTCACCCACGGGCTAAGTGGGGATGAATTAAAAGCCCTGACAGCCTCCCCTCGGAGCTGGCAGCGAGCACAGCTATCCTCCAGGAGCACCTGGCACCAGGGCCACGCAGGGGGTCGAGCAGAGGAGCTCCAGTCTGCCTTTCCCCACCACCCAAGCATGGCACGGGGCAGGCTGGTGGGAAGGCGCAAAGCCAGGACAAGCGCCCTACCTGGAGGGATGGCCAGAATCGGCTTTTGCCCGGGAAGAAGCAGAAAGCACTTCGTCCCTTCAGAGCCCCCCATACGGCCTTACTGTGGAGCTGCACCAGGACTGTGGAGCTGCCCCAGAGCTGATTCTGGGAAGCAATTTTTCTCCCAGCGCTTGATGTGAGCTCCCTCTCAAAGTATCAACTCGCTCCTCCCGGCCGCAAACACCCCGTGGTGGCGGCACGGGCGAAAGGAAAGGGAAGAGCCCGGAGGCACGGCCGGGACCGACACAGCCCTGCCGGGGTCTCAGCCGGACCGGGGCAGAGGGGAGAGCCAGACCCGGCCCTGGAGCATCCTCTCCCGCAGCACCCTGCTTCCCGCTCCGGGGAGCGAACCCCGGGGCCAAGGATGCGGGGAAGCGGGGCCGGGAATGGGCCGGGGAAAGCCCAGACCCTTCCCACTCCGGCAGCGCTCCCCTCCCCGAGGCAGGGCAGGGATTCTGCCGGCACAGCGGCAGCCCCCTCCCCGGTACCCCGCATCCCTCCTGGCCCCGCAGGGCAGAGATCCCGCCCGCCCCGTCCCCTCCTGCCCGCCCGACAGCCAGCGCACACCGCGGGCAGGCTCCGCTCCCCGGGGACGGCTCCGCTCCCGCTCCCGGGGACATTTTGCAGGAGTCTTCGACAAACATGCCACAGCAGGATCCGGGAACGATAGCCCGGCAGACGAACCTGTGTCGGAATGTAGCATTTGTAATAAAACCCCCTGTGTAGAGCTCTTGAACAATGTGAAGGTTTCTCTAAATCAGGCTACTGTGTCTCTCCCGCTATACCATGCTAGACTGGGTTCTGGGATTAATATAGCAACTGAAACTCGACAGAGAAGGGCTCTGTGCTGGGGACAATCGCTTTGCCTAATCTCCTCTCGCTGCTTTTCACCGGTGGCCCGCTCAGCTGGGGCCCATTCAGCAAAAGTTTCCCTATGGTCTGTTCTGCTTCTTCTGCCAGGAAGCAAAAGCTCGTTTCTTAGACATTATTTCCTTGGCGGGAGCTTGCCTATGACAGCAGCGCATGAAATCCTAGGTGCGGCGAAGAAGGGGCGGAGGGTAGAGGAGGTGAAAAAAAAAAAGCCAAGAGAAAAAAAAAAATACAAACAAAATGGAAAGAAAAAGGAAAAAGAGAGAGAGTAAAAACGTCAGTAAAAACCAAAGCTTTCCTACCTGTGGTCCAATTAGCAGAAGTTGCATCTCATCCCGCTGCTGGCGGCTGGCTGAGCGGCGGCTGCGGAGCGGCCCCGGCTGTGGCGGCAGAGGCATGCGGGCTGCGCGCCGTCAGCGCCCGCAGCCAGCAGCTTTATCTTCCTCTTCCATATCTTCCACGAGGAGGGAGGGGGGTTGGGCTGGGGGAAATACAGAGCGCTTGGTACCGTGATAGTGCGGGGAAAGAATAACAGGTTGGAAGCTTTAAACAAGAGGTGGCATTGTCCGGGCTGGTGGAGTTTTTGTCTCTCGCTCCCTCTCGCCCTCCCACACCCACAGGCACACACATATACACACACACCCTCTGTGTCTGTAACCCTCGGGAGTCTCTGCTGCAGTTCAACCAAGCTGAGCTTTTTAAAAAAAAAAAATAAATTAAAAAAATAGAGCAATAGTGCTATCAAACCTGGCTTAAAGGTTTAGACAAAACTGGAGTAATTAAAAACAGATGAAGTAATTAAACAGATGAAGCCGGGACTCGTGAGTGAGCCGGTAATAATTCATACTTCCCCCAGAGCTGGTGGAGGAAGGAGGGTAAGCTGCCGCCCTCGCCGGGCTGGTGGCGAGCGAGGGGAGCGGGGTGCCTAGGTGAGCATCGTCCTTGCCGGTGCTGCGGCTGCGGGTCCGCTCGCTGACCGCCCGGAGGGGTGTGCGGGGGTGTGTGATGTGTGTGAGCGAGAAGAGGGCTCGATTAGCTGCAATGGGAAGGCAATTTCTGCAGAGAACATTTACAATTTTCTTTCAATATGACAGGATTAGTCGCTGTTGAAGGCTCTCCTCCAATAAGATCGCGCTGCTCTCTGATTTGGTGGCTTTGCTGAATAGAAATTACTGGTTCTTGTTATCTCTCAACACACTCTCCCGTCTTCCTCATCAGGCACTCCCCTCTTTCTCATCACAAGCCTTTATCTACAATTTGCACATCAGAATCACTTTTTTGTCTTTCAATTACCCCTCCTCCCCATTTTCCCTGCAATACTTTTTTTTTTTTTTTTTTTTTTTTTTTTTTTTTTTTTTTTTTTTTTTTTTTTTTGCAACTCCTTGATAGCTGTAAATCTAAAGCGATGTATGGGAGGAGGAGAGGGAAAGAGATCTTGCTTTTAGATTATTGCAGTCATCGGAGGCTCTGCACATTGTGAGAAAATATTCTTACACTAAATCCAGTTCAGTTTCTTAAAGTGATTATTGTTCTGAAACTTTAATGGGGAGAGGCTTCTTTCGCAAAATGACAAATAAATTAGGAAAAACCAGATACATTCTGAGAACAAGAGTTAACTCTCAGAGGGTAGTAAAGAATTCCTCTTTAACCAATTGTCACTAAGCTAAGAAGTATTCATTTTGCTTAAGGAAAATTGCCAGTTCTATGGGTGTATTCTAGATATAAAAATCTTTAGGTTTTCTTTGGTTTTACTTGCCTCTCTCCTGGACCAGAACTGATTTGTAGTCTGAAGTTTGCTTTTTCCCTTGGGATAGTGGCTGTTGGAGTGGGAAGCAGAAGAGCAGAACCCATCTCATCTATTATCCAAAAAATAGTAGTGGGGGAGTACTAAGTGCAGAAAAGAGAAGTGGACTTTATGAAGGCAATCCAGGCTTTTGGCTGCTGCCTCCCCTGCCCCATCTCTTGTCTTGAAAGGCTGAAGGAGCCACAGCCCAACCACTCCTCTCCTCTCCACTCTAACCACCACTCCTCCAAGTATTTCTTGGCATGAGATTGCTGCAGGAAGAGTTGTCTACTTGACTCACATACATGTAGCTGATGCTCCTGGAAGGGTCTTAGGGGTGGATTTACCCCAAAGAGGGTGATGTGTCTTCAGGGTAGAGCTACCGCCTGGAAGGGTTCAAGGTCAGGCTGGATGGGGCTTTGAGCAACCTGATCTAGTGGAAGATGGCCCCTGCCCATGGCAGTGGGGTTGGAACTAAGTGATCCTTTATGCTGCTTACTACCTGTTAATTTGGAGAGGGGAACTCTGGATTTTGGAGGTACTTGCACAAGACTGTGTTTCTCTACCTGAAAGCACTTTCACGTGATTTAAGGGCTGGCTTATTTGTGGCTCTTCAGGAGCATCAAGGCACCTGGGACCTGACTTCTGCCCCTTAGTTTCTCAGCTTCAGCAGAAAAATTTGCTTGGCTTCACAGCAGAGTTGGAAAACAGCTATCCAGGCAAGTCAGATGATATTTGGTATCGGGAGGTTGGAAGCACGCCATAAGCACACTGCTGTCCCATGGCATTGCTCCGCCTCAAGTGCAAGGGCAGGGGACAGCCACCTCCACAGCCTGGGTGCTCCTTCCTATGCCAGACAGGGCCTCAGCCCCGGCCACCCCCTGCACCTCCCACGGGTTGTCTCTCAGAGCTTGGCACTTAACACACTTTAGCATTCACTAATCAGGATGATCAGCAGCCTCGAAAGTCACAACGCCTGCTTCTTCTTCCCCTTATTATTATCATTATTGTTATTTTTCCCCTCCCAGCGAGTGTTTGATTGTGCACGTTGATTTCTGGAGATTTAATTAGAGTTCAGTCACTGCGAGCACGACTCAGCCCTCCCCACAGCGGCGAGCAGGCGGTGGGTGGCGTCCCTGCCCTGGGATGACCCCGGCAGCACGCAGCAGTCCTGGGGACTCCCCAGCCTCCCTCCCTCCGCTGCAGAGAAGGACAGAGGTCCGGGGATCGCCTCCAGCAGCACGGCTAGAGTGAAGGCAGCAGGTAGCTCCGAGCTGGCTCTACCCAGCTGCAGGGGGCTCCCCAGTGCCACGCTGCTCAGCGCTGAGGTGGTCACGGACCGCTGGAGGGACATCCTCCACCGTGCCAACCTCGCCCGAGCGGAGAGCAGCTCACTTCCTCGCAAGCACTCCCCCGCGCCGTGATCCCCATGGAAATAAAAGCCCGGTGCTGAAAAGCCCTGGAGTGTGACCCTCACCTCCTCCGTGCCGTGCCTGCAGCCCGCCCGGGCAGAGCGAGTGAGCAGCGCTGCCTTCCCGAGCCCGCCGAGCCCGGCTCTTAATCAGTCTCGGCAGATACATCTTGATGGCACCCGGTGACTCCGTGGTAATTGGCACCTTTTGAGTTTGACAGAACATCCGTCATTACCGGCTCTCCTCTTTATAGATCTACGAGCTAGACACGCCTCCTGAGGGAAAAAATGTCACTTCTGAGCTTAAACCGTTTAAAACACATCCTCCTTCCCCGACCCACCCCCTCCCCAGCAGCTCCAAGCTCCCCTCGTCCCCGGCTCATGCAAGAAGAGGGAGGGCGAAGGAGCCGGGTCATTTACAGCGCGCTAAGCCGCTGTAGAGTTAAATTCGTCAAAGAACCACAGAACAAAGCACTCAAACCTTCGCTGGGAGGAAAATAAAAAGAAGGGTCGTGAGGAAGCGAGTGTTTGCTCATGTTGGACTTCCCCTCCCGCAGAGGGACCGGGAGTCACTCTCAGGGAGAGCAGGCAAAGACAGCAACTTCCAGCGAGGCTATTTCCAAAGGAAACTGCATCCCTATCCAGAGATGCCGAGTGATCTCCAGCGAGACTTTGCTGGGGGTTCTCCTTGTTTTTGGCTACACGTGTCCCAGATGGCTCCTTCTCCCCGCGTGGAGCAGCCTCCTTATCCTTTCCCCGTGGATATATAACTTGGGTGAGGAGGGAGGAGCGGTGTCCCCGGGAGCCACTTCCAAGGGGAGCTTTACTGTTGCACTCGTAGGGATGAGCTCCCTCTCTGATTCAGCTCTCATCTGCACCTGCGGGTCACAGAGAAACTGCAGAAACTCAAGGTTCCCTTAAGGAAGAGGGAGGCTACCAAGGGGCGGGGCGGGTGGTCCCCATACTCCCACGGCTCCTATTTCCCCTTTCTCACGGTCCCCCCACACCTGTTTCATCCCATTGACACAGCATCAGTGTTAGAAAGGGAATGGGAAAAGGGCAGGCTGTGACTTCTCTCTCACTGCCAGAGGCTCCCACGTCCACTAGATCCAGGGCAGATGAGAGCTTCCCTCCTCGTAGCCTCTTTCTATCCCCAGATAGATAAGGATGGGCCAGGAGAGTAGTCCAGATCCTGTCGCTTGTTTCCTGCTTGCCAAGTTTCCTAGGAGCAAAGCAGGGCAGATGCTCACTCTAGATGTGCAAATGCCCAGTGAATGGGGATCTGATTGCTCAGCTAGCCCTCAATAAGTTCTCCACGGCTTAGGTGACTGGCTTCTGAGCCAGCAGACAGCTTTCTTGGGGGACTGAGAGAGCAAGCCCAGGGAACAGCCAGCTCTGCTAACCAAAATGCTTGATCTTCCTTCAGAGGTGTGGTCCTCTGCCCAGTGCCTGCTGGAGGTGGACATGTCACCTCCCAGGGGGAAGAAGTAGGTCTGAGAGCCATGTTTATTGAGAGCACCTCTTCCCTGTGAGGTTTTGCCAGCAGTTCTAGGCAAACAGGACACAGAAGAGCAGAACAAAGCCCTATTTTCTCTGTGGAGGAAAACACCAGGAAAACAGGTCCTTAGTGCAAACGGTGAAAGCCCCTTGGAATTCTACATTTATTTACCCCCAGCCTTGCAATGGATAGCTGAGTTTAGTGCACGGGGGAGGTAAATGCCTGAGAGATGATGGGAAAATGCTGGTGAGAGTGGGACAATGGAACTGTAAATCATCCTGACAGTGTGGAACATAGAGAGCAAGAAGGAAGAAAAGAACAATTCCAAACTGAGACCAGGGCGAGCCAGACTCTGTGCAAATAAATTCTTAATAGACACAAATACGAAGAAATTAAATGACTGAATAAACTGATGGTCAAACCTTTAACAGAAAATGATATGTAATCCCACAGGTATGTCCAGGGCAGTGCATTTCTAGGAGTGTTATAAACCACAGTTAGATCTGCCAGGATAGGCAGCAAAACACTGACACGTGGTAGCTTGGATCTCACTAGTGCCAGGGGACTAAGAACACCTTGGCTTTTCTTCTCAGTTCAAGCTTTAAAGTCCTCCAGAACAGCTGGCAAGGAGGCTACATTACCACCAGCTACATTAAACTGCCTTGTTAATATAAAACCATCAAGCATTTCTTTTCCATTTCCCCTGAATGAGGATGCTCTTTTTGTGTCTCTTTTGAGCCTCAAAGCCCAACATACTGGGAATTATTCAAATCAGATGAAAATGGATGCAGTGGAAATTCCCAGCAGGTCTAGATGGGGCTCAGGGTCTAATTTTAAGAGCCAAACTGATTTTTTCTCTTGTGGAGCAGCTAGGTGGCGAACTGGAAAATCAAATCTACTGTTTTATTAAGGATAAGCACAGTATCTGGAGAGCATTCTGCTAGGCACAGCAAAACTGGTGGAGCACTTTTTAAAATAAGCATGCATGTAGTTACCACCCTAGCAATAAACCCCTATCAACTACAGATCTTCACTGAAGGTTTTGTTGGTTTAGTTTGGGGTTTTGTTTGGTTTTTTGTTTGTTTGTTTGTTTGTTTTGTGTAGGAATAGTTATTTCTTGCAAGTGCTGCAGTGTCCCAGGTGGGCAGATCTGAAACGAGAAGCAGAACAATCTGCAAAATATATCTGCTGAGAATCAGTGTCAACTTTGTCCAGATTTGGGAAGGCAATGATATAGCATATGTTCAAGGTTGTCAGGCATACTTTAGAGTACAGACAGAAGAGTTTGTTTCAGGAAAAAGAAAAGAGGAAAGAATTATATTGCCTCAATTTATGTGATACAGGAGTTAAAAACACTAATGAGGGGACAAAAAGGGATATGGTTTTAACATGGTAAGTTTTATAGCTGTGACACGAACCTCTTAAAAGGCAAAGAGCTAAATAAAATTATCTCTAAAATTGTGTACAGGTTGTAGAGTGGGTTATCTGCTCATAAAATCTTTACTTGACGTTGACCATAGAAAAAGCAGACCCTCCTTGACATGAATCGCAGGGGTTCATATCCTGAAGTGTCTCTAATGGGGAGAAAATGGGAAAACCCTGAAATGGACAGAGCCGCTGGAGGAGTTCGGAGCCTCCGCCTGCAGCACCCTGGAGAGCGGCCTGCCCGCCGCCGGCGTGTCCCTGATTCCCTGTGCCCGTGTGTCCCTGTGCCCGTGTGTCCCTGTGCCCGTGTGTCCCTGCGCCCGTGTCCCTGTGCCCGTGTCCCTGTGCGCATGCACACAGACACAGCCCCCTTTGCACACAGGCCCCTTGCTCGTGTCTGTGCTCGCAGCTGTTCAGGCAAAGGGGAGGCAATGATCAGCTGCACGTCCCTTGAGGTCTAGTCATGAATCCCACACTACTTGGAAGATGACTCCCTGCAGGCAGCTGGAGAAGGATGCTTCTGTGCCTTTCATGGACCCATGAGCTGGAGTCAGTGGCTAGAAATGAGGAAGAGTTCATTATGCCTTTGAGACTGTGAAAGAATCCTAGAATCCTAGAATTTTAGAATGGGGAGGACTGGAAGGAACCACCAAAGGACACCTAGGCCAACCTTCCTGTGCCCCCTCGAGCCTGTTAGCCAGGACTGCATTCAGATGGTTTCTGACTATTTCAAGAGAAGAAGTTCAAACTCACAGAAGAAAATAGTAACCTGAAGCTCAGCATTAGGAAAACTGCTTTCAGTGTGGACTTAAATAAATAGTTGTGTTATTGCAAAAGAGGAATTTTTCTGCAGAGAGCCTCAGTTTACTGGAAACCTGCCCACCTCAATCATATTGTACAGAGGATGATGTGTGGGCAAGGGAAAGCAGGTGTCAGGCAGGCCATGGTCTTCTTTTAATTTTAATTAGCTGGGAAAAAGATCAAGAGGTATTTTAAACCCATTTTTTTCTCAGAGTAGCCAGACTGTTGGCAGCTTTATGTGCACTCTGGTGACTACAAAGAGGCACCAAGGACTGTTTGTTTGATGAAGAGATTTAAAGAGGGTCACAGTTCAGGGGGAAATTCCCCCCCCCCCCCCCCCCCCCCCCCCCCCAAATATTACTTTACAAACAGACTCAATAGTTCAACTTCCCTGGGCATGAAGTCAAGGGTTCTGTCTGCTCTTTAAGCACTCAAGCCCACATAGGAAGCTTTCCTGCAGTGCAACTCTGTAGCTACTTCCCCTTTGAACTTTTGATTCTGCCACTGGGCTTATGCAAAATGTGGCACTGATGCTGCTCACCCAAGCACACACAAGGAATGAATGGTTATCTGAAGCCCATGTGAAGCACATAAATTCAGAAACAGAATTCTTAAAACAGGAGATCATGAACAGTTTTTTAGTAAGTTATTTCAGCAAGCAGCTAAGATCCATCCTAAAAAAAAAAAAAAAAAAAAAAAAAAAAAAAAAAAAAAAAAAAAAAAAAAAAAAAAAAAAAAAAAACCAAAGAGGAAAGCTAATTCAGTTTCCTTCGGGGAGTGGGTATTGGAAAATATACCTTCTAGGTTTCCTGTGAGCATTTTTCTGTGAGATGCTTGTTTTCTCCTCCTGAAAATGCTGTATTTTGTGCTTTTTGTCACTTACTTGAGCACTGATGCTTGCAGAAGAAAGATATTGCCTGATTAAAAGGCTTAACTTCATGTTGGTCACACACACACTCAGCTGAGGTGAGAATTCAAGCAATAAAAGCAAAACTGACATCAATTTCACTTAAAACCAAGCACTAGCAGCAATGCTCCATGAACAGTGCTGGATAGCACATTCTCCTTAGTGCCCAGTGAGTTGCTGATTTGAGTCAGAGTGAAAGTTGCTCTGTTTGTCCTGTGTTGTGGGGCAGACATCACTCATTATGCTTGGGAATAAAATGACATTTTGTTTTTTCCTTTGTCCAACTGATAGTGACGGGAGTGACACACTCACCAAAGGGTTTGCACCACACAGTGCCGGGAGTCCTGAGATGTCAGAGGTGTTTCTGCAATGAGGCACAATTTTCATAAGTAGCTCTTCTATGGATCAGGGCTTAGGGACTCAGATAAAGCTCCACGTTGTTGTGCCTGCTCCGTTTTCAGCACCAGAACCATTACACTCCAGCATCCTCTCTAGATTGGCCCTAAAAACACATCTTTAATTTGTTTACCTTACTCTTTAACCTGAGGGTTTTTTTTTTTTTTTTTTTTTCAGTTTTCACTTCTTTTCCTTCACAGCTTGAATTTCTCTTGAAGATTTTCATCTCTGTCTCAGGCTTACAGCATGAGGAAAGGAGAATTTCCAATCTGTAGGCTGGCAGATTTTAGCAGCCTTTCTCCAGTGATGGCCAGATTCAGGTATTTCTGTAGAAAGAGCCAAGAAGTTGAACCTTTAGACATGACACAATCTGCCTCCTCCTAGAAGGCTCCTCTGAATCTCAGAGAATTATGGTTGGATAAATTCTCCTGAAGTTTTTTGTTGTCTCTTCTCCTGTTTATCTTAGCATTAAATTCTGTAACTTAGATATTGCTGATGTGTCTGGAAACACCCTGTTCTTTGAACTTGGGAAGTTTTCAGACCCAAGGTCATCCTTGGTTTTGAGAAACACAGTATAAATACATGTTCTACACTTCAAAAGTCTGTGAAAAAAAAAAAAAGTATTAGATGAGTTTTGATGTTGATACTTAGTACCTGAACTAATGGCCCCACATTGTTTTGGTTTTTTGTCTGAAGTGGTAAAACCAGTGATTTCCCATATTGTAAAAGAAAATTCCCAGACTGGGGTTATTTATTGTATCTTTTTTTTTCTATATTGCTTCTTATGTCCCTACTCTCTAAGGGTAATAATTCCAGGGTGGTTTTTTTTTCACCCTCTTTTCAGCCAAGTGTCTCTGTTTTTCTTTCTTCATGGCAATTATTTTCCCCCTTTTCTGCTCCCCTTTTACAGCATCTTTTTTGAGACAAGCTCATTTTATTGCAGATACATTCTGGATGAAACCACACCACTTAGATGGTCTGTATAACATCTGCATAATTTTCTAATATGATTGCCCAATATTATTTCATAAATCAGCATAAACCTTGTTTCTTAACATCCTTCTGCCTTATTTGCTTAGCAAAGCTCTGAAAACATCTTTGCTAATCTGTTTTGATTCATACTTGTGTCATTGGTATGTTTAACTGAAAAACTTCACTAAAATACAATAGCATGTATTTTTTTCCTCTTCAGCATCTACTGCTTTGTATTTTTCAACGCTGAGCTTTGTTATCTGTGCTGTTCTTCAGCCACCAAATTTTTTAAATGCATTCAGTTTTCTTCATTTTTCTATTGCTTCCAGCCCAATTCTCAATTCACTGCACTCTTCTGAACTGTTACTGGAGTCCCTTTGTCAGAACCAATTTGCAAACTCATTTATTACTAAATAAATGAGTGCTAAATTCCCACTCTTGCTTCCTTTATTACATCATTCCTATCTTATCTGCTTATTCTTTGAAAGAGAATAAAGCTCCACCAAATGGAGTTGCTTAGACTATTTTCTACTTCTAGCAGCTGCACTGAGCTTGTACTGACTCATGTCATCTGTGTAGCTACAGCTTCTCAACCTTTACAGCTTGCAAATCAAGATAAGATTAGAAACAGTTACCATCACATATCCCATTACTCAATTTTTTACTCTTAAATACTTTTTTTCTTGTGCAGCTTTGAACTGTAGCCAGTATTATTTTTTCCATAAAAGTGAAAAATTCTACCACGTTTTTTATCTCCTCACCTTTATTATCAACACCGAAAGAACTTCACTATATTCCTAAACATCCTGGAGAATTTATTTGTGTATTTTGCTGAAAACTACTCCCACCTAGAAAGGGTGAAATGTGCCTGTGAAGCATGACAATAAGAAGCCATTCTTTGCCTTTTTCTATGATTTTAGGTTGTTCCTTGTCCATAGGATATATTTAATTTTGACAATATTAATAAAAACAGTAAGAAAATTTTCTGATTCAATTTGATTCAACAAACCTAACATTTATAGACCCACTGTCAGAATTTCCATATTGTAGTGCTTAAAGTTATCTGTTTTCACATTCCTTTGCGTTAAGTTTTTGGTTGAATTGATTTATATTGGAAGGAAGAGACTCTCATGAGGAAAGACACCACAATAGTTTTGTAGCTCAAGTTGGTATTAAATCAAATATAAGCAGCCTTTCTAATAAGCTTTTAAATTAGAAAGAGAAAGCTCTCAGATGAAGCTCTACATTGCTGCAGTGATTATTAAGAGCAATGAATCATGTGGGGTCAAGCTCAGCCAGCAAACTAAATTAGTTTTGGAGCACTTATAGAATGTGTCTAGCAGTCACACTTTTAATACTGTTTGGTGATCCAGTAAGACTGTAGATCACAGCATGTGGCAATCTTACACAGGAACAGAGATTTGTATCCATGGCTATCTGATTCCCTTGTGAATCCTTGGGATGAGAAATAGCTAAAAATCCCCTTCCTATTATATGTTTTTTCACATTCCAAGTTATCAGTGTGGACTTCTGCTAGGTCAAACATTATTCACTCAAACAGTACTTCCATCAAACCATCTTTTCTACCAGAAATGCCAAATTATTTTAATATTTACTCTTCCTCACTGTGCCACAGATTTCAACAGCTGAATAGCATTTATTTAGACAAGTTCTTTCTTGCATCACTTGCAGAGACAACAGATGATTCAGTGAAATTCTGTGTATGCTTTTTAAAAAGAAAGTATGTGTTTATTCCCAGAGTAAATAGATTTTTGACAATAATACCAAACATGGCTAGTAAAGTTAGTTGCATTCAATTATGAGCTACTTGGAATATTAACATGTCAATGTTTTTTAGAACCTTTAGAAGAAATCATTCTCTGGTGCAAATTTAATAAGCTGCTGAGACTGTTAATATTCTGTTCCTGATTTCTCTCTTCGAGGAAAGATATACCTGAGTACTTGAACTGCCAAACTCAGTGTAGTGTATTTTAAAAGATAATACTTAACATTATAGCTGAATTTGTGCACAGAAACTGGTCCAAGTAAAAAGGCTACTTCTGTAAACCATTAGGGAGATCTTTTCATGCCTGTTTCCATATGCAAGATAAACCTAGATGTTGATATATTTTGTAAAATTGTGTCATCAACGTTATTATTCTAATAGTTCTTGAAAATAGTTCATGAGAATGCCTAAGTGAGTGTTCAGTGTTCAGCACAAACGTGTTGGTTTAAAGGACCTGAATGTGGATGATATGTTCTCACCTGGACCTCAGGGAGTAAAGAATAAACACAGGAGTCAGAGTTATTACTATAATACTCACTTGAGTGCCAGATTTCCAAACAATTCCTTCAAGTGCAGGTTATACAGCCCTTGTGCTCCAAACACAGCGTTGTTCAGACAGAACTGCTGAATATCTGCTCTGTGTGTGGCTGCTGAGCAGAGCAGCTGTTACTGAGAATCAGGGCCTTGCTTTGTCAAGTTAGTTGCTTAAAACCTGAAGAACTTAGTGAAAATACAGGTCTGTCCTGGCTTCCTTTTCTCGTTTGAGAATTCACTACAGTGATTATCCCTCTCAAAAGAGTATTGTGAGGCATTAATAACTGAAGTCTTTCATGTGTGGAAAGGTACACATGTCAAAAATGCTACACCACAAATTATTAAGAGAGGCACAGAGAGGCACATATCTATTTCATGTAGTAATGGGTGGGTTATTCATTCCTCCTACTCATGTCTCTGGTTCAACAAATTTACATGCCCAAATACTCACAAAATAACTTTAGATTCATGTTCACAATTAACATTACATCTCTGTACAGCTGTTTCCCTGGTTTAGGATCCATTCACTGTACCAGTAATCAGAAATAGATCATGTTGTTTATACAATTCTTTAAAATGAAAGAAAAATACATCAGAAAATGTAGTTTTTTAAATCTGTTAGCTATGGTTGTTTGGGATTTTGTTTATTCCTTTTTTTTAACACATTTTACAGAATTCCTGTTGTTATCTAATGGTCCTTTCTGTCAGAGATTTCCACCTCTGATCTACACTGAGCTTGATTTTAGAGGAAGAAAATGGCAATGCCAGAAAAAAATTCCTTAGATCAATCCAAGGTTTTTGTACAAGTTGTTACTTGAGCTGAGCCCAAACAAAGCACACTGGAGAACAAGGACCAAAATCTTTTCAATTCCAGGCAATAATAATATACAGGGAAATAGAACAAAAATTCTATTTCATCATCCCAAGCCATCCTCTGGGTCTCGGAAGGATAAGCAACTAGATCTATCCTTGCAAAATGAACTAGTTTATACAGCATTAATTTGCAGGCTCCAGAGCTTGGACCTAGGCCCTTGAGGCTTCCTGCAGAGGTTTAAGACCTTGGATTCATAAAAGATAGTTCAGTCAGCAGGCAAGGGCAGCAACTGCCTAATGAGTCCTGGCAAAGAATGACCCCTGGTGCTCAATATTTCTGGCTCTTTTTACACCCCTAGATTAAGTTTCATCCTCTGTGTGTGTCTGTGGGCAAGGAGATTTGGGACTTCTGACTGACCAGTTTCTGCCCACATAATGATGATATTGGTAGCCAGTTGTATTGGCTTTGTCTGTGATAAAGTTGGTTTCCCTTATAGTAGCTTCTATAGTGCTGTGTTCTGGATTTGTGATGGCAGCAGCCTTGATAACACATGGATGTTTTAGTTATTGTTGAGCAGTGCTGACACAGCATCCAGGCCTTTTCGACTTTTTATTTTGAGCAAGAATTTGGGAGAGAACACAGTCTGGACAGTTGACCCTAACTAATCAAATGAATATTCCATATGATGTGGTGTTTTACTGAGTAATAAATACAGTGGCAGAGGAAGTTTGCCAGGATTGACATTGCTTGGGGGCTGACTGAGCATCTGTTGGCTGGTGGTGAGCAATTGGAGTTTTTTGCACCACTTGCTTACATTGTCAGGTTTGCTTTTTGACTGGTTTTTTTTGTTTGTTTGTTTGTTTGTTTTTTGGGTTTTTTTGTTTGTTTGTTTCGGGGGTTTGTTTGTTTTGTTTCCCCCCTGGTTTTTGTTTGTTTGTTTGTTTGTTTTAATTTGGTTTGATTTGGTTTGGTTTGGTCTGGTTGGTGGAAAGAGTGAAGTAGTGGCTCTATGGTGCTAAATTGACTACCAGGATAAAACCACAACACTGGCCAACACTGGACACATAGTTTTCACAAGGTGATGTAGAAATTCCAAATATTTTAGACCACTGGGCTCAAGTTGTCCAGACTTTGGGTAGGACATCTGAATTGCTTTTGGGTTTGGTTTTTATTTTCAGTAGAAGGGACAATGAAGAGGAATTTTGCTGCATTCACAAATTCCCATTTGCTTACTTTTTTTCACTTTTTTTTTTTTAATTGAGCTTTTTTCCTAATGTTTATAATCTGGAAAAACTAAGTTTATTTTGAGACATGGTGCTTGTCTAGGATTTCTGATTAAAAAAGTAATGTGGACTACAGGTTATAATTTCCTTTGAGAAAATGTTTGAATGTAGATACAACAAATGCCCCTTGAGGTTGTCCTGCGTGTGACAGCTCATGGAATAATGGCTATGTAGGGAGCCTCAGGTAGATAAATTCACACAGGACTAAAGAAGTTGTGTGTGCTGTTACTGTGGAAATTACAACTGGCTGGAGAAGGCCAATTTAATTTTGTGACACCCATCAATGTTTCACAATTTGTTGTTGTTCTTCTCTGTGAAGTACACTGGAAAAAGGTTTTTATTCTGAGAGAAGTGTCAGAACATCAACTTGTGATCCTATGAAGTCAGCCTTTGAGGAGGAGGGCAGGGGAAAGGTTTTCCTCCGTAACCAACAGACACCAGGGAGACTTCTGCTGCCAAAACAATCTGCTTTGTGAACACCAAAAAATAAAATGCTTCAATAAAACAGAAAAAAATACTCTTCCTACAACATTTCCATTAGATCTAAATGGTAGATGCTGGAAATTAAGAATAAGAAGATTGAAAATAAGGGTTGAAGAACTGAAGAGCTTTAATAATTCTTATCATTAACTATAACAGACAGATATATAAAAAAAGAATTAGATGTATTAGTACTTCAGAACCTGACATGTAAAAAAGTATAACTCAGAGCTGGCACTCCAATTCTGCCACAGACAATAAATTGAGATGGTGTTCCCAGTTGTGACTTTTGTAGTGAAGTATGATCTACTTAGCCACAACAGCCCTGTAGAAGATAAATATTTGTCTTCACTAAATCATACAAGTACTGCCCATTGCATGGTGCTCCCTTGAATGGTGTCATCAGACTGACTACCTCAAAATGAAAACATACATCTTTGTTAATGATTCCTAGGACATAGGAAATGAATGCCCAAAACACAGACACACAAAGGAGAAGGAAAAAATGCAACAAAAAGCTAAAGAACAGTTTCTATTTTGATATAATTAGTTTCCTAAAGAAAATACCCACCACCCAAAGTAAATGTGAAGTGCAGTTGCCTTCTTTATTTGACCATGATTAGCTAATTTTAATGCATCTTTTGAGTTACATCCCAGAGCAGGCTCAGCTCCTCTGATACTGTGTGGTGAGGAAGGATGTGGGATGCCCCCATCATCAGAAGGATGTGGACTTGTTGGAGACCAGAGAAGAGCCATGAAGATTCCTGCAGCAGCTGGGGCACCTCTGCTGTGATGACAGGCTGAGAGAGTTGGGATTGTTCAACCTGGAGAAGAGAGGGCTCCAGGAAGACCTTAGAGCACCTTACAGCACCTAAAGGAGCCCTACAGGAAAGCCGGAGAGGGACATTTTACAAGGTCACATAGTGATAGTACAGGGAGTGAGGGCTTCCAACTGACAGAGGTAGGTTTAGATTAGACAACAGAAAGAAATTCTTCACTGTGAGCATTGTGAGACTCTGGTACAGGTTTAGCAGAGAAGCTGCAGATGCTTAATCTCTGTAAATGTCCCAGGCCAGGTTGGACAGGGCAACCTGGCCTAGTGGAAGGTATCCCTGCCCATGACAGGGGAATTGGACTTAGATGATCTTACAGATCCCTTCCAACACGGAGTTTCTGTGATTCTGTGGTTCTATATAATTCCTACAGACATGACTCACAGAAACTGATTATTCTGGGATTAACCCACAGTACAGGGCAACAAGCACTTGCAGTGATTAAGCAGTCTGTTCTTTCCTGTAGGTATTTAGGGGGCAGAGGCAGAACTTGCCACTGCTTTCCAACAGAGACAACCAATTTGAGGACATGTCAAACCTTCCCAGTCTGTTCTTCCTGTGGTATAATTACTGTTTGCCTCACTGAGTTACATCCTTGTTAATAGGCAGTCCCATTACAATGGCTCCCTCTCATCTACAGCGAAAGCAGCAAGAAACAATCACCCGTTGTTTTTATCAGGTTCAACCCAGCTCTGAGAGAGCAGCAGCAGAGCTATTGTTATGTTCTCTACCAGATCTATTTATACTCAGGCACATGGAATATTTTCCCTGCACTGATACTTTTCTGCTCAAGTGTTATGGTTTGTTTTTTAGGTTAACAACAACAAGAGCAATAATAACAACAAGATGACAACAACAATAATAATATTGATAATAATAATTCTACCCTGTCAGCCTTTGCACTTTCAGTAAATTTCTGTTACATCCTTTTTTCCCCAGTTTCCTTGTTACCCCTTTCTTCCATATACTGCCAGGTACCTAATGTCTAGACTGTAAGATCCTAGAGAAAAAAGTTTTCAAACTTTTGTGTTTTATATACCCTGAAAAAAAATCCTAATGGAGCTGCAAATGTAAGACTAGTGAGCACAGGTTTATTTTTGTTAACTGTATTTCCTGCCTTCCCTAGAAACAGCCTAAGTACCTCCAGGGGGTTGTAGACAAACCACTGGAAAACAGAGATCTAAAAGGTGAGTTTCCTGTGCCTTGAGGTGAGATTCCAGGTACTCTCTGCAGAGTTTTAGGGTTTGAGAAAGCTCCTCTGCAGCACGGATGTTGGGATGTGATAGCAAGACGAATCTTGTGGGAGAGAGTTAATGCAGTCTGACATGGAACAAAAAGAGAGAAAAACAGTATTTTTAGACTAAGGATTATAAGAGGCCTTTTTTTACCTGGCAGAAGTAGATCTCAGTGTCTCAAGGTACACGATATACAATAACAATATACAGAAGATACAACAATATCTTCTTAGTTTGTAGAGCACAAGGTGCTTTTGGAGTCAGCTCTTTTAGCAAAACTATATTTTTCTTTATTATTATTTCTTCAGAATATACAGTGGAAGTTGCACAAATAAGTGTACAGTGTTTTAAATGGTTTTAAGATCAGCACCGGTTGATCAATAGAGCATATAATAATATTTTCATTTATATATTTCAAATTTACATTATTCAATAAAATATCAGTGACAATAGTAGCTGAGAAATAATTCAATGATTATGCCACCCTCAGAAATTTTTTTTTGCCATGGTGGAATAGATTTTTCAAAAAGACAGTGCTTATTGTTCTTATTTCAACATATGTCTGAATATAAAAAGTATCACATTGTTTTTTTCAGAGAGAGTTCAGACTTTATGATTTAATATGTCTACAACTCAGTAGAAATTAAAAATTAGATTTTTAGAGAGACTCAGTTTTTGTTTATACCTGTAATAAAATGTAGAGAGATATTTTCAGGCTTTTTTAATAATGTTTTTAGAGAGGCTAATGTAGACATCAAGGGATCCTTGGATGAAATCCTTTTGGGATGTCTATATATGAACATACATATTTACGTTTAGTTGTCTGTATGAGAAAGGATATGTTGTTTTGTGTTGTAGTAATAAATTAATTTTATGGCCTAAGGCTTTCTATAATTTTTTTTTGCTGACTCGTATAAACCAGTTGCTCTCCCTGTCTGTAACTGTGACTCCAGGTGTGCTAGATCCTTCCAGATTAATTTTCTTTGTGTTATATTCAAACATGCTAAAAACCTACTACTTTACACTTCAGTTGCTGTAACAACTTGGTTGAGTGAAGGAGAGAGATTAAAGTCTATTCCTAGCAACATTGTTCCTTCACCAGCCAGATGGGCCCTCCCCACTGATGTTAGGCAGCTCAGAAACCCAGGGGAAGCCCATCTTTATCTGCTAGAAACATCTCACTCATTGGAATGATTGTGGATTTGGATTGCTTCAGATTAGCTCTTCCTTATCTCATTGACTTCACAGAAGTAAGAGAAGGTAAAAAGGAAAAAAATATTCTATTGAACACTCATTCTGGAGTGTCTAGACTAAAAGAGTGCTTATTTTTGTCTAGTAAGCACTAACCCTTTTCTTACTTCTAGCTAAAAACCAAAGGTTTTGGTCTCTGAGTCAAAAATCTGCATCAAGCATTTTGCTGCTGAAGAAAGTGGTTTCCATATCTCAGGTATCCTCTTTTCTTTCATCTCTCCACCCCTGCTAAAGCTGAAAGTGTGCCATTAAACAGAGCAGCTTGACCTACTGCCTTGTGCCTCTGTTGTAGCAGGTGCTTTAAAAATGCTGAATTATGAACAGTGATTTCCCAGAGACCTGGTCCTTTAATCAGCTACGAGGTCTGGAGGACTGCAGCTCCCATCTGCATATCCTGGGTGGATGAACTGCCACTTACAAGCATGGTGGGTTCAAATCTGCCAAGGGAAGAATGTACAACCCACACCCCCTGAGCAGCTCCAGGTCATGGAGCAGGTACAACAGACTCCGTTTGGAAACTGAGGGCTCCAGATAAGATACACCTGAAACCCCAACTGTTAAACCCTCCTCTAGCAGTACTTGAGAAAATTGTATCAAGAGCCAAAATTCGAGGTTTTGACCCTCACCATGCATCTCACACCAGTCCAGCACTCTTTGCCTTTGCACAGAGCAGAGGCTCTCAAGAGCTTTCTAGGACTCAGGAATTGCAATCATGGCCAGGTGTAGAAAAACTTACTATGGCCTCTTGCCTAGGAGGAATGTGTCTTAATTTCATGGAGCTAGACGGGGTCTTCACAAATCTCTGCTCTACTTAATTAGATATGCTAGCAGAAATTTCCATGCCACCTCTCCAGGAAACAACAGGAGGGAATTAGAAAAGAGGCTATTGGTTAAAATGAGTAAAGATGTTATACACACCTCTTCTGCCTGCCTAATTAGTTGACATGAACACACGCAGCTTGACTAGGATGCACTGGAACAAACTGTTCTATAAGTTCACAGCAGTTTCCTGTGTATTTCAGAAAATACATAAGGACCCACAGAAAATGCAAAGTGTCAGTGGTCTCTTGGCAACTCTCTGTTGAGTAAACTCATATGAGCACTGTAATAGACAATAAAAGCATTCACTTAGAAAAGATTTTCTTTCCTTCTAAGATGTTGGATACTTATCTCCTGAGGGATTAATTTGTTTGAGGCAGATACTGCATGTTCCCAAGGCCTCGCTGGGAATTCTCTGCTGAGTGTGAAGCTTCTGCAGTTTGTGCTGAAGTGAAGATCAGTTTAAGCAGCTTGTAGCTGTGTGTCTGAGGAAACATGTTGGTTCATTTTCTTCTGCCTTTGAAAACAGAATCACAATTAAAATCAGATTGAGCAATTTTATTATAAGGGAATGAACATAAATCTGTGGAGCTTTATTTCTCTGCCAATTAGACTGGTTTTGCACTGGGGGAGCTGCATGTATTTCTAGGTAATTACTCTCATGTAGTGCTGATGTAAGTGAAAGGACAACCATGGCCTGTGGTCTAAGAAGAGACGATTGTAATAAATGCTGGATACTTGCCATAGACAATATTTCGTGTAGGATCAAACCAGTTCCTGAGATACATTTGGATGTGTTTTAGTTTCTTAATTTATGGTTGCTTCAATTTGTGGGAAGTTTTTGTAAATCCAAACACCTTTATGAAGGCTCATGAAAATAAAAACTGTCATGCAGACTGATTGAGGTGATTAAAACCCTGAAGAAGAACAGATGTTAAAAGATATATTAAAAAGGAAAATGTATATACTGCTAATCTTCAAATTCAAAATCTTCAAATCTTCAAAATCATCTTCAAATATTTTCAGGTAGAGATATTTGCATAGTGCCAAGGAACAGAGGACAAACTCCTTCTTGTACTTGCTACCATATCCTTAATTTGTATATGGAGAGTAGAACAGGTTCCACAGTGCAGAAAGTCATTTGCAAAAGAAGTGATTTCCTGCCCACTTCCAAACATACCCATTAGTGAATCCAAATAAATGGTGTATTCTGTTCAGAGAAAAAGATGCAAAAAAAGGACCATGCTTTGGTAAAAAGTAATTAAAAATAGTATGATTTTTTTCCCCTTCCTTGCCTCTTTTTTCTTTGTGTGAGTGTGTTTTGTGGGTAAGTGGAAAATTTACCATACAGCAATAATATGACAAACTTGTTATAACCTTTCATGACTCTGTGGTCAGAGGGCCAAGTCCTGGCTCTGCCAATGTGACCTGCAAAAGTATAATTGATTTATATAGGGTTGTGCTCTCAATGAGACTCATGGAAAAGACACTGGAGCTCTTGAAAGTTTTGCAGCAAAGGATTACTTTCAGTTTTTGTTCCAAACACATGGTGAGTTCACTTAGTTTCTTATTCTTTTGTTTCACATAGATATAGTTTGGAAATTTATAAACCCAGCCTTTTTCTTTTTAGTCCCACAGTGTTGCTCATACAGGAGGACTTAAAATTCATGCAACCTTTTCAGCAAGTTTCACTGTGTTCAGTCTTCCTTGTTCAAAAAAACATTGCAAACTTTTCATGGAATTTGACTCACATTTTCAGAACAATAAACCTACCCAGAAAACCAGTTGAATACATTCCTTAGAAAAAAAAATAGCATCATGCTAAGACTTTGAGTTTTTAATTTAAGTCATATTTGAGATTCGTAGAGAGAATTTCCATAGAAATTATTGTTTTACACTCATGGATATTCTGAGAAAAGCTGGTCACAAATATCCATTGTCCAGATGTAACCTCTGGATCTATCTGGGAAACAAACAGCAAGTGTCTGTCAGTCACAGCTCTCATGACATAGTTTCTAACAGTAAACTTCAGCATATGGCAGCTCCACACAGTCGCCTATATTTACATATTGTCTGTTGCTCACAGGAGGTGAATTGTTACATCACATGACGAAGTTTCTGCTTCCCAGTTGAATTAGTGAACATTTTACAGCCAGCAAATAATGTGAAGTATATCAGAAAGGAAGGAGTGAATGCTTTTGTTTGCACAGAAAAATCCCAGTTCTCCTCTTGGGATGGGTATTTAAGTGATGCACATCTAGGCCTCAAGCATCGACATGAAATGCACCAAGGACAAGTTGAGAAAACATGACTGAACTCTCTATTTCTAATAAATGGTTTGAATAATTTGGGTGTTGTTTAGTCAGCCTTCAGCCAGTTCTAACACAGAGCTGCACAGAACAGCAAAACTGAGCTGAGAGCCCTAGAAAGAGCCTCCCATCTTGCACTTGTTGAAATTTGGGGTCACATCTTTTTCACAAGTGTCAGAGCTTTCCATGGGAAAATTTGGTTTGTTGCCACTGTTGGGGGAAAGAGAAACACATGGTAATTTTAATGAAGTAGCAGGCAAGCCTTTGAGAAATGTTTTTGGGAGGCCAGGAAAATGTGGAAAAGCTTAAGGTGGAATAACACCAATACTGCTGGTGTACTACTGGTGGGAGAATCCTTGTGAGGTTAGAGAAGTCACATGCAAGGAGTACCTCAGGGTTGTTGGAAGCAGATATTACTGCATAGCTAATGAAGACCACGTGATTTCCATCTTTTATTAATTTTAAATCTCAGTTGAGAGTTAAGAAGGAATAATATTTCAAGTAGGAGTCTGAGTAAAAACCCCAGACCTACACGTCCATCATCCTGAGGCAAATTTGGCTCTAGAGCCAAAGGCTGCTGCCTGGGCTTAGTGCCAGAGATTTAGTGGTGACTCATTAGTAGCATGTCCAGGGTAAATGAAGGCTTTCTGGAGGTATGAGCATATTGACTGAAAGCCCAGTAGCACCGATGGAAATGCTCCCTACCAAGAGCTTTAAATCAAGCTGTTAAAACTGGATTCCTGGGGATATTATTAAAACTCTATTATACATCTTGGGCTCCTGAAGAAATGTAGCCATATGTCTACTGGATGAATCACTGAGATTTCTGATAGAAACATCTCATCTGGTACTGATCCTGCCAATTTCTATCTAGTTAAAGTTCCAGTAATCAATTACAGTCTAATAAGTTATCAACTGAGCCACGTTCTTGCAGATATCTCAGACATGCCAGTGCTGCCATAATACGTTTTCCTCACTCTTTACATTTATTTTTAAAAATTGCCTCTGTTATTGAAGAGGTTGAAGCAAGGATCCATGGCATCAGGAGGGCAGAAAGCATTTGCACAAACAGCCAACTTTGCTATTGCTATTTGGGATACAAATGACACGGCCGTATCACCTTCATCTTTTAACAAGTAAATAAGTCAACAGAAAAAGTGTTTAAGAGAAAACTGCTAGCAATTAATCACATGCCTCAGAGACCTCCAAATGTAGACACAATGGCATTGAAAGTTGAATTTATAGAAGCAAATAATTAAATATGCAAATTATTAAGTTTAAGATTTAAAAATCAAAATTCCAACATCATCAAAACATGGGGAAAAAAAGCAGTTGTCTTTACCTTGCAGGCTATGCACCTTTACTGGAAAGTCTGCAAAGAGATTAACTCAAAATACTTTGAAAGAGCTATTAATTGCTGAGTGATGCTGTGGATCAAACAAACCTTCTGTAAATATACTTCAAAAATGTTAAAGTATGTAAAAATTTTAGAAACATAAGAGGCAAAGATGAGAAGAGCGGGGAAAGACACAACCATATCAGCTCTTTCTGACATATTTGTATACCTAGTCTTATATGAAGGAGCATCCATAAGCCCAAGTTTTCAGGGAAAGCAAAGGATAAAGGAAAAAAGTTATTTTTTTTATCAAATTTGTATTTTGTGACAACTATACCTTTTTGTCTAGATTTCCTTTTGAAAAGCCAATCATATTTTTTTAATAACTTTGGTATTTCTTGGAAAGCCTGAGAAGAGTGTAAGAGTAGGTTTTGATGTTTTCTTTGTTTTGATAAATATCCCAATTTGAAGGGAAAAGAACCTCTTAAGCATCAAAGGTATAGAAGTATTTCCTAAAAAACCTGAATTCTGAGAAGGGATCAAAATTACTTCTAATTTCAAAACTTAAATTGACATAGCAATAACTACTTTTAATGAAACATCTTGGAAGCACACATGGCTGAAATGAAAGGTGTCCATTAGCAACAGTAAGAGCAGGTCATTGATTTGTATGACTTCATAAGAATTTATTACCCTTGAATAAATTTGCTAATAGGTTATTAAAAACAATATAAGAGAATGCAACATTAATGGTAAAACACAGCAAATGAAATATTCAGATTGCAAATTAAATGTGAACACAAAATGAGAAAAATCTTCAGAGAGCATGAATTAGTCAGAGTCCATTTAAGTTAGGGGAGATGTAACAGTTAATGGCAGCTGATCATGTAGCTCCACAAACTTAAATCTGTTGTCTTCTCATTAACAGTGGAGCAGCTAGTGATCTTAATGCACTGGACTGTGCAAAGCCTTTGCACAGTAAAAAATCATGTTATTCTTCTGGTACCATAAATGGAATTTGAAGGTGTAGAGAGGTTAAGTGATTTGCAAAGGTCGCAGGACAGATAAGTGGCAGAGCCAGGAATAGATCTGGCATGTCATGACTCCTCACAGTAACCAGAGGACCATCTGGCTTGTCAGAATAAATCCACATTTAATTAGGTGATGTTCTAAGGGCAAACAAAAATGCCAGCATAGGTTAAATGTCATCTAATTATTTGTCCTCACAGCAGTTCATTTATAACAAGCCACTGTGTAGCCCTATTTCTAATCTCTTGCATCACAACTTCTGCTACATGACTGTTAAAAAAATCTTTCATCTTTGTCAAATGCAAATTCAGAAGATGTAGTGCTGATTAGGGTGTGCTTTGTCTGGAGATAAAGGCAAGGAAATGTCTTGATATATTCTACGCAAGACTTAATGCAAATATCAGATCAGTGCCCTTACTGTTCTTTCATTAATTACATGTATTAACCCACTGGGGAAAGAAATCTCACCTGATTTTATTGAAGGTAGTTCTCCTAAATTGAAATTGAGTTTAGCTCCTCCTTAGCAGCAGTCGGTCACTGAGTAGTGTGAGGAGACCTGTCACCTGTAACAAATGGGACAGCTCAGCCACATCAGAATCCAGGACTGGCCAAGACATCGGTGTGTCTCCCACTTATTTTGGTTGAGTTTGTATTTGGTCTAAAAGTCCTAAATTCCTTAACATCAGTCTTCCTTTCCCTTCTATTTTCCTAAATGTTGCCTCCCTAGCACTACCAGATACAGCTAATGGGACTGTTTTCTCCACCCCTTGGCTGCAGATACAAATTTCATAGTGGGATAACCCCTAACCACCTTTACATTCATACAATACATTTCAGAGGATGTTTTACTCAGTTATTATCTTTGGCTGCAATTTAGTCTTTTCACATTTTACTCCTACACTCTCCTTTCTAGAATTGTAACCTTATTGAGAGAATTTTTTAATTTTTCTTTTTTTTATTTTCCTCAAGCATCTCATAACATCTCATTTACCTGCAGAACCAAAAGTGGCCATAAAATATTAACTGTTAACAGTGCAGGAAAGGCAGTACATAAGAAATAGGAAGCAGATCTTTAGACATTGTAATTCATTTCCAGTAACCCAAAGCTGGAATGACTTGCCTCAGCCAAGGACCTGACTTATAACCTACAACAACAACTGGGCCACAGATTAAGATGACCTTCCTCCTTTTATTGTGAATCTTTGAGTAAAGCTATGCCATTAATCAGGGAAAGGAAAGAATTGCAAACTCTTCTGTTGAAGCCAGCTATCATTACTTATGCCAATCAAAGCCTGCTCCAGAGATAATTACCAGAGTGTGAGAATGTACCTGTAATCATAAAGTAAATTAAACATATAAATAAGTTTCGTGCGGGTAATTGCAAGCAAAATGAAAAGAAATAAAAAAATAAAGAAAGCATGAGAGAGAAACAGAAACACAAAATGAAGTTGGAGACTTAGAGAAATAATTTCATGGAAGACTTTCAAGATCTACTTTAACTGATGACTGATATTCATATCTGTGCAATTCATGAAAAAAGAATTGAAAAGGAAATTACAAGAATAAATTTAAGATATATAAAAGTTATTCTGCCTGACTACCTTTGCTGTTGCTTTGTAATTATCCAGCTGAGTTGTTCAGTTGATCAGAACGACAAGATTCATCCCCAAGTTTCATTCCCATTTGGCATCTCCTTGCTTTCTGTAAAATCTTTGCCAATGCACTAAAGGCCTGTCATTATTGTGGCCAATAATGTGACTCCACAGTTTTTAGTGAATACGCTGGTCATAAAATCTGGGCCAGGTGGCTTTTGGTACTCTGGAGCTATTGGCACCTCCACCATGCTCCTCAAACATGGCCTTAGGAAGAAGGAAGAGTTTTGCACTCCTCATATTTCCTCGGTGCTTATTAGTCTGTGATGCTGGTGTATCTGCAAGTTAACAGATCTCACTGCAGAGCCTCCTGCTGCTTTCTTCTTTCTCTATCCCCAGGAGCGTGACTATGCACTTTGATTATCCAAGGCCATAAGCCCCTGAAAATTACGTTAAAGATTTTTTTCTATTTTATTTTGGTGAGCCCTGTTTCAAAGTTTCATTCTTTCTTTGAGGTATCCTGGACAGTATTGCTTTCAGACCCACCAATCACCCACATTTAATTCTGTGATGTTATATCATTGTTTAGTTAGCAGGAGGTGCATACTTCAGACTTAGATAAAATTTCTGGGGCATTGTGGGAAGGGAAGTGAAAAGACAGAAAAGAAAAATTAAAAAAAGAGATAACAATAGTACAAGCTCATCTTGACAGACTATCAATAATTTAATGCAAGTTTATTTTTCATCGCTCCTTTCATATGAATCCTTCTTCTAAAATGCTTTATAAAATAAATAATACAAGACCATAGATATGATACTGTATAAATTACAGACCAACAGAGGCAGAAAGATACTGCTTGTAGAACATATTTAAGAGAGACAAAGGCCAACAACAGAGAGAAGAGAGTGGAAGAAATTAGGAGGTGCAGGCATGGGAGTGGTTTGCAGATGAGATCTGATAAGGGGTGGAGAGTTGATGAGGCAGAGAGATACAGAAGGCTGTTGCAGATGGCAAGAGACTGTGCAGAGGGTCAGAGGAATCTAGAGTTAAACCAGTGGGGGAAGGAGGAGGATTGACAAGTGCAAGGCCTGAAAGTGCACTAACAGGGCAGGCGTTTTGCAGCCGGGGCCTGAGATGAATGGGATGCTCAGGGATTTCCCTGGAAATGGAGGGGTTATGAATGGCTGGTTTGGGATGACAAGTACAAGATATTGGATGGTATTTTGCTTGCTGCCAAGATGCAGCAAAGTCTGGGACAGGTTGTGTCATCAAGGCAAAAAACTTGGAATTTAATTGGGGGAGGGAAAATAAATTTAAATCATCTATTTTCAGATATCGTTTATTTATTAAGTCCAGGTACAGTTTCATAAGGATAGGTTCAAGTGATAATAATTCCCCTCAGATCTGGAAGCCCACCTATCTCATCTGACTTTTCAAATTCCCTTGCTACACTGGCTGTGCCTCTTACCTACCCCTGCCAGTGGCTCCTCTATGACAACATCCTCTCCAGCCAACAGTAAATTGATATTCTGGAAATGTTTTAGAAATGGCTTAAGTTTAGCACCTGCACTTTTAAGTGCAAAAATGTTGGACATAAAAATTTAACTTTGCACTTGAGACTTGTGCTTGCAAATATGATTGGGAGCCTTAAACTGATTTGTTCAATGCCATGTTCTCCCTGTGTAAAATCAGGGAATATTAGAAGTTTTACAGTTTCATTTTCCACCCCTGACTACTCATAATCCCTAAACCTACTTTTTTTTTCTTCTAACGTTGACGAATATTTGATTTCACCTTGGTTATACAGCTCATGATGGGGTTATATTTGAAAATGGAAGGATATTTAGTCCTGTGATCAAAGGGTGTAACTTTGAGTCTGAGGCCTTATGAGATTTTTTTTTTTTCCAGAAGTAGTGAAGGGAAAATATTCCTATGTCACTTCCTTCATTCCAGACTTATTCCCAAATTCCACATGAAGTCATTTCTGTGCAAAAGAACAGCTTGAGAAGAGTTTAAAAGTGAATTCATCTATCTAAACAAATATTTTCAGAAATTGTGTGACTTCTCCAAGAGCTGGTTTGTGGGCCAGTTTGATACTCTATACAAGTCATTAATATTAAAGCAACTGGCTCTAAATTAAGCCTCAGATTTTGTTCAAAAGGGGAAAAAATCTATTACATATTTAGGAAAATTTTAATAAAATACTCCCATGATCTTCCCAACATTTCAGACAGAAAAACAAAACAAGACTAACTAATCAACATATCTGTTTTGCTGCAGAGGTTTCAGAGATCACTCATGTGTCCTTTTTAGACTAATATAAATGCAAGAAAAGGAACTGTGCCAAAATGTGCTGAAAGCAAATGCAAATAAACAAAAGGAGCTGAAATCCAACTGATCTGCAGAAGCCCCCATGATATTACGTAGATATAATCTGCACCAAGATCTTTGTTTTGTAAGAGAGGTTAATTTTAATAAGATTTCAGCTAAAATGTTAAAACAGTAGTTGCTGGACATCTATTTGTCAAGTAATTTTGCTAACAATTGTAGTCATACTTCAGTAAAATTAAGTTTTGAAATGATGGCTGAATTGTGGTATTTTCTTCAAGATCTGTAGCTCTATTTACTGCCTCCCTCTGTTCATGTTGCAATTGTCCATGTTTTGGGCAATTAATTTTGTTTCTCAACAATATCTAAAAGTTGCATGCAGTAAGTCACTGACTGACCTGAAATTTAATGAAGACAATAGTGATGCCAGTTGATTTTATCTAGGAAAGAAAAGTGTCAGAAAAAATACCTAATATCTTAGGTGATTTTTTTCAAATTTTTTAAGCCAACTTGATTGAGTAGCCATCTGATGCAGAATTCCTGCATGTACAGGGAAAAGTTTTAATTATTATAAAGGTGCAAATGTATCTACTGGGAAGATGTCAGGCAACTTTTGCGTTGCAAAACTTCAACATTTCAATTGCTGTTTAATTTTTTAATGACCTGAATGTGCATCTTAGGATTTTTTTAGCTACACTGCTCATATGAAATAGACATGTAAATCACAGAATCACAGAATTAACTAGGTTGGAAAATATTTTTGAGGTCATCAAGCCCAACCAATGATCCAACACCACCTTGGTCAATCAGATCATGGCACTGAGTGCCACATCCAGTCTTTACTTAAACACCTCCAGGGACAGCAACTCCAAAGAACAAAAGCTTAAATTTTCATACCTACAAACAGTAACCTGGCAAGAGCTATGAGTTTTTCAGGGTTTCTTAAATACCATTTGGCTTGGTTTGTCACAGCCAATGGAAAAAAAAAAAAAAAAAAACAAAAAAACAAAAAAGGAAGTGATCCCCAGGAGATGTTTGACTACCAGCTCTTAAGTCTTAAACCAACAAATTTGGGATGAAGATGTTGTCAGGTTTCTGATAACTATTTCCAGCATAAATATACATTAATTAAAATACATTTGTGTTTAAATGAAGTAAATCACCTTTTTCACAAAATAAAGCTCTTATGGTACTGACAGGTAATTGATTTGGCATACATAAACTAGCTAACCTATGTGTCTGGTATAACACTAGAAGGTTTTCATGTACTGTCTGAGAGTACTCAGCCTTTGAACAGCTGTTTTCCACCAATTAGAGGAATTAGGACTAATAGTGTGCCAACCAAGACTACATAAAATTGTTTTGTTCATATTTTTCTAGCCTGAGTGCATCAAGTTTAAGAAGAATACAAACCTACCTTCCTTCCTGGTGAATGACAGTCTAGCAAAAATCAACGAATAGCTCTTAATGTAGGATACAAGCAAAACAGGTGGTGTATATGCTATTTCTTAGCACATTGTTCTGGATTGTTCTGCCTCTCTCCCCCATTTCTCACTTTAAGGAAGCTTGGCACTTATTGGGCTGCTGTGTGAGTGGTCAACTCATTAGATGAAGAAAAAAGAAAAATCCTTGCAAACTAACAAGACAGAGAAACCCATGAGCCAGGAGAGTTTTCTGCAGGATTAGTGGGTTGAATTAGATGAAAAAAGGTCTACCAAAAATGCAAAAGCAGAATTATAGCCATTTATTCAAGAATATGTGAGAGAGGAGGACATAATAGTTTTCCATTTCTGTGGAGGTTGAATTTTAATTTAGATCTTTATCATAAAACTTCTCTTATTCACAAACCACACTGAAAAAAACCACTGACCTTGGAAGTCATGTAGCTGCAGTTTTGAAAATCCTTCAAGGACAGAAGCAGAAAAGTTTTAGCTAGCAGACCCAAAGATCTTCTTGGATCCATTATGCAACAAAGTTCTTATGGCCGTCTACCAGCTCTGTCATTTATTTTTTAGTGAAAATTCAATCCTGTTTGTGTTATTCAGACCACATTGACCTGAAAATATGACATAGTGAAAGGAGTTCACTATGTCATCTACAGTCTCCACATGATTGGGCTGACTCAGAAGTGACACATTTTTGACTCAAGAATGGAATGTTATGTTATTTAGAGTGGGGATATTATAAACATCAAAATACAGTCAAACCAAGCCAGTCTGTGTTACCAGCCCTACCTGAACAGGATTCAGCTGTGAGGAACCTGTCTGACTGTATCATCTTCAGCAACACAAACTCTCTGATGCTTCAGAGCAGTGATGAGCCTGTGAGAAGGACAGCTTGAAGGGGCAGAATGGATTCCAGCTCCAGTCCTGCATTCCTGTCCATTAAACACAAACATTCAACTTTAAAAATGCAAATAAAGATATGAAAGGAGACCAAACAAATGCAGTAGCATTAACAGCTTCTCATAGCCCTTTATAGCTCTCTGCAGTGATTACATCTTATTTACTTCCACTTCTTGAAGCTCTGTTATTGTATTCTAGCCACAGGGAAAAAAAAGAAAAAAAGCCTCTTTAATTATTCTTCAATGCTTTTTTGCCAGCCAGTCACTGTGTCCTGGACTGAAATCAATGTTAATGGCTTTTGAGACTCCAGTATAGATATATTTTTTAATTGATGTCTCCTCTTCCTCTTGCTGACCCAATTCTCATTTTCATTAAATTCAGAAGCACATTGATGATCCACTCAGATCTGATAAATTATTTTAGCTCCTTTCAGCAATAACTAAATTTAATAGTGGTTTGCTGTCACAATTTAATTAATGGCACAAATATTTGAAATTTGTGAACAACAGCTGAGCTGCAGTGACAGAAAACAGGTGGTCTGCTGGGTGCTAGGGTCCAAGAAGCAAGCAAACTAAGAAAATGCAGGCTATGGGTGGGCTCATTACTACAATTTTTGTTTGAACCTCTTCCTTATTGATTAGTTTTAATCTTTATTCCATCTGACAGGGCAGTTGCTGTTACAGACTTCCTCTGTGGGACTGTTTATAGTTATAGAGAAGGCACATACTTAAGAATTTGCCAGGCTAGGAAAGAACAAAAGCAGAAGAGGTGTTTAGAATGAAGGTGTTTAGAATGACAATAAAATTATTTGGGATGCTGGAGATAAAGTGTGGAATTTTTAACCTGTGGGCCTCATTGATGCAGCAGAGACAGGGAATTCCACAGCTCAAAGAGAAGAGAAGGCAGTTAAAGTTGGCAAAGCGAAGGAAGTAATACTGTGATACTTCATACTGTGATATTTCTTACGATTTTGCTTCTTGCCAGAGGTGAATCTGCTGGGCTGGTACCCACAGTGTGAGCACTGCATCCTGTGGTGGGAACTGTGATATCTGCAAAGCCTCACTGCTGTGAGCACTGTGCCTGCATGTAGCTCTGCTCACACCAGGTCAGCAGGCACAGGTCTGGGGACTTTTGGTGTGCCAGGCAGGAGGATAAACTGTTCCAGGGAATGTGTTTGAGCTCGCCTCTTGCCTCTGTGCTCTGGGCCCAAGAAGGAAGAACATTCATAATTGTTCACCTGCTTTTTCCTGGATAATATTGCTGTGAATCACATCTCTCAAGGTGAGAAATATTCAAACACAAGTCCTGCAGGAATCTTACGAAACACTTGTCATCAATGCCAGACAGAAGCAGGAGCACTACAACCCTTGGACTTTTTCTCATGAAATTTGCTCCCTACTATATCAATATACTTCACTTGGAGGAGAAAACAAGCTCATTAAAATAATTTTCTTATTTCTGAAGTGCAACTTAGAGAAATTTTCATTGTACTACTATCATTAGATTCATGACTGTGGTCTAGCATGAATTGTTAGTGGAAGTTTTCTAAATACAGGGCAATCCCACCTAATCTCTGCTCCAAGCAATTTTGTTGCCTGCAGCAAGAGACAAAAGGAGAATTTAGGAAGACAAAGAACAAGGGAGAACTGCAACAGCCTCGTGACAGTGGGAAAAACCTGACCAATATTCCAGAATCAGTCTGTTTTTTCCTGTTGGTCACTTAAAAGCTAATAGACAATTGTAGGGGTGTTGTCAGATATTTCCAGGTAGGTCAGATGAAGAGCAGGTGATCATAAGGAAGGAGATTTTTGTCTGAAGAATCAATTAGGAGGTTCTGCGGTTTCTGGATGAGTTTCTGCTCCCTTTAGTGTTTATTAGTTAAGATAGTTGTCCTGGATCTGGATTACACAGGCATACTATGATGACTGCTGGATGGAATAATCATCAGAAAAAAAGATCTTTTATAGTCTTAAAAATAAAAACCTTGTCAAAAACTCTCTGTACCTGAAAATGCTGATGAGGTATTTCCAGTCGTTTGTGTGCCATTCAGAATTGCTGTTGAAGGGGAAATGTCCTTGCTTGAGGAGATATTATACATCAAAGTCGTGATTCAAAACAGTGAAGATGAAGAGGTAATCAAGGGTGCTAATGGTCACAGTGAGGTGTGATAAATCTGGACAAAAGTGGTGATTGTGGGCAATAAATCCAACAACCTGCTGGGCCTGGCACAGAGCCACCTGAGACAGGTTGATTGCCAGTAGTTTTGAAGGTGAGCATAAAATGAAGCATCCTCTAAGTGAATAACACTCACATAATGAACATTATCTTTTATTAGAGCACTGGGTCTATGACCAATCCAAAATTAGTCTGAGTGCATGAGCAGGTGTGTTCAGAAGGGGATCTTGAGAGAGGCAAGCAGGATGATGAACACACCTGCAGGCTGTTATTTTCCCTTCCCTTTGGCTTCTCCAGTCCTTGTTCAGCAGCTGTATTCTCAGAAGGCTGCTTAGTCCTGAAACTGTGGTGTCTCATCATAAGACTAAGCAGTTCTACTGTGTTGGAAGTGGGTGGAATCTGGTCACATTAGGATCAAAAACTAGGACAGATAAGGTTCTGGATCCAGCACTGTGGACTACAGGTGGACTTCAGGATCTTAAAGGCTTTTTCAACTTAAATGAATTTGTGATTGTCCAAGTGGTAGCTGGATATCTTTATATTCTTTTTCTTCTTAGGGAAGCACACTGGCAGGAAGGGAAATCCCAGAAATTCTGACTGGGGAGCTGGTTGTCCTTTCTCAGTCCTGCTCCAGGTTGAGCTCCCTGCTGGTGATGAGAGATGAGAAATAGCCTCAGGGCTGAATAGTCTTTTAGGTGACAGGATCGAGCAATTCCCTTTGAAACTATATTTTAGGATCTCTGCAGGTAGACAGACATAGCTGTAATGTATATGGAGGGGGGTGGGGTGAGGGAAGCTTTTCCAAAGAGGAGTCAGAAAATTACACCTGTGTCTGTGGAATAATAACACAAGGCCAGCACATGGTGCTCTTAAGTGATGTTCTGTGGCATCTAAATCTTAGCTTCTTTTGAATAAGACTAAATACAGCTTAGTCCAAGAGGGAAATTTCCCACAAATGGTTATCAAGAATTGGTAATAACAGTGTTGTTGTTTTTTCTTCTACTAACCACATAGGTTGATTCTTACAATAGAACCGGTATTTAGCTGAACTAGATATTATATAAGAGAAACTCATCTTGAGAAATTGTATTTTGACAATTCATCATAGGACGTTGTTAAGTCAGTCCTGTGTTAGATATTTTTTTTTCTAATTTACAGAATAGGTTTCCTTTTTCTTTTAACATCCCCTGTTGGATCTAGGAGGGCTGCTTCAGGAACCTCATTAGGCATTCCCTTTAGCAGCATACAATAGGATCTTGCAGCTGCCCTGTCTCTGCAGTACTGCCTAAGGCAGATGCAGGAGTTGTTACCAGAATGCTATCAAAGCAGAGAGTTTCCACATCCAGGAGACTGAGAGGAAACTTTTAAGCCTATGATATCTCTTTCAAGTCTAAATGTTTGCAAATTAACATCATTGTGCCCTACTGTACTTGTGCATTTTACTTTACTTTATGTGGAATTCACATGCTTGCATTCATTTCAACCAGTCACTCTCTGTCTAACACAACTCAGGTTTCTATTTTTTCATTTCAGTTGAACAGATTACCTCTTGGTCAGAAGATAAAGAAGTCTGGCTCCACAGGTAATATACTTTACTATGCAGAAAATACAAGAAATATATTAACTAGTGCCAGTTCTGCAACAGAAATAATGGTCAAAATTTATTCAGTATTTTTAATGAATCTTTCTTTTTCTTACTGGAAAAAAGGCCTTGTGTATTGAAACAGAACTTTTTTGAGAGGAAGGAACTATTTGTTCTGGCAGAGCTTATAACTTTTCTCCTAAAGCTTTTGCAGATCTAGGGCATGGTGCAGATCAGTCTAGGTTCAGGTCCAAGTGCTGGTTCAGCAAGCTGTGAAGCACAGCATTTCCCAGTCTTCCTTATCTCAGGAGAATGCTTTGCCTGAGTACTGCACTGTGGTAGAGACCCTGAGAGCAATGATCCCAGAGGGAGGAATGTTCAATATGCTCTCCAAAATGTTGCAGAGATGTGAGCTCCTCTTCTCTTTGTTGCAGAGTAGGGCGCTTTTAGGGTGTTTTTCTCTCATTCTTCTCAGTTGTTTTCTTTCCCCTTCAAAAAAACAAACCAAAAACCAACCAAACAACCAAAACCCAAACAAACAACCCCTCAAAACCAAACAAACAAAAACAAACAAAAAACACCAAACCAAACCAACCAACCAACCAAACAAACAAAAAACCCAAAAAACCAAAGACCAATCAGCCTTCATATTCTTAGCTTTTCCTAAGAAAGAGGAACTTTATAATACATATTGCTGAAAATTCATTTCATATTTAGTTTTGGATGGTGTCAGTGGTGACTTGGATGACCTCAGATTGAAGAACTGTTTCTTTTTTCTGCCGTTTATCAGCTGTGCTTATAAGTCAGAAGCTGTTTCAAGCTCTGCAAACATATAAATTTTAAATCTGTAGGGGTAAGTTTTCCCTTTTCTTTATGTACACAGAAAAGAGCAGAACTGAACTCTATGGGCACAACAGACACAAAAAATATTTAAATGAGGGAAAGGATGTATTTCAGCCAAAAAGAAATTATCTTGGTGTAGCTATTGCATAAATGCAAGTACAAAGATATAGACCACAGCTTTCCTTACAAGATTTAGCAATCAAAATCCTACCTTTAAAAATTCACACAATGAATCTACAGAAGACAATGAAAAGGAATAGGTATGTAGAGCTTGTTCTCCTGGGAAGAGAGCAAGGGTTCCCTTTCCTCTCTTCTCCCCTGCCCTGTGCTGAGTTTTGCAAGCTGGCAGCTCAAATTTCAGCCCCTGCTTCACATGTGGAGCCCACAGTAGGCAATGCACAAGGATGTTAGGAATTCTCAGAAACTGCCAGAGAGATCTCTTAGAGCTCATCATGATTAGCACTAATGTCAAATAGTCAATTTTATAACAAACACTTCCAGCATTTATTTCCAGTTTAATTTCTACATTTGTGTTTGTCTTATTTCCAAGGGGTTCTCTCCTACATTATCCGTGTGCACTCTCACGGCAGTTAAGATGTCTGGAATGAGTATTTCAGAGATGGTGTTTTCAAAAACCATGAAAAGCCTGAGGTTAGGCAATAAGAGATGCTCTCTTTGCAGGTGCTACAGTCCAGGTGCTTGACCATGTTTGAAAAAGTTTTCCTGGAGGCATTGGAAACACAGGAAAGGTGGAAAAAGGGAAAAGAATTAGTTGCTTAGGGAAACTATTCTGCAAACCTAGGTTTAAATACACTTTACTGGTACATTCATTTTTTGTTTACTGGACAGTCTTCCAAGATTATTTTTGGTACCAAGAGAAAAATGAAGTGACATTTCAACTTCATTAAGTCATATGTGAACTGCTAATTTCAAAAGCTGCTTCAGCATTTTTACCTTGTCAAAAAAGATTCTAGTCTGCCATCACAATTCATGTTTACTTCAGAAAGAAAACTTTTTTTTAAAAAAAAAGTAAATTTTTTTTTGTTTTCTATTTTAGAGCTGAATCTTCTTTGGGAAGAATTTTTTTTAGAGTTTAGATATTCATATAATTCAGGAAAGGATTACCTGTCTCAAAAAAAAATTCTCATAAGAAACAGAGCAACGTGTTTCAAATGTTTTCTTCATAATGTGTGCATTTGGACTATGGCTTCAGTTAGAGAAACCCACAGCATGAACCCATTCATTACTGTCCTTGCAAACAAAGTGACAGTAGGAAGATAAAGATGTGGCTTCCATTGTAATGTTCAAAACACAATGACCTGCAAGAAAATTTTCTACGGTCGGTCATTAGGAACAAACATCACACTCATGACAACACAATTATTCATATGAACACACACAAACAAAGGAAAAATCTGCACAGTCTGCACAGAAAAAGCATACATTAACTTCATATCAGATGAGGAGTGGACTAACTTAATAGTAGCTAAAAGTGCATTGGAGACCACCATCTGTTCTAGACACAGATGAGTAGATTAGACCCATCCTCTAAAGCATATCTGAAAGACTTTACTCTTTGGTCCTTTGGATATAATTCTATAGCTTATCATGTCAATTAAATCAGTTTGAATTGAACTGAATTGAGGAACAAATTGTTGGTTGCAAGCCAGCTCCCAGTGTGCAGGTGTCCACTCCAAATAAAAACTCACTACAATGTTTTAGCATCATTTCATGACCTGCCAACAGAAACCAACTTATTTCCTCATGGGTTTTTTATTTTGCTTTAGTTGATAGAGATTAAAGCAAATATGTATATAAAAAAATCTGCTTCAAGCCACAAAGGTATTATTATTGGTTTCAATCTGATCTAACATCCCACTGAAATCAGTTGGGCTTTTCTGTTGTCTTCAGTGTGGTTTGCAGTGTCCATCCTTAGGCAGAGCCTCTGACAGTCTAACAATGCTTGCTTTTCAGAGAGTTACTCACTTGAACATCCAGACAGGCAGAGTGAAAAGAACATCTGAAATAGCTACAGAAGATCAGTTCTGATAAAATAATTGTTGGAAACAATATTTTTAGAGAAGCAGAATTCCCAAAGCTCTCCCAGATGTGGTCTGACCTTCCCACATGACCTTCCCACTTTATGTTTCATGGGACTTTAGAGATAATCAGCACATTTACTTTTCAAAGCTATCAGTCACCGTTTCTACTAGTAACAATATCAGTAAACAGAGTTAAAAAGGGGGTTTTTTAAAATTAAAAATAATATAAAACTGTCTTTAGATGCTGCTTCAGAAGAAAAGTCAGCTACTGTGAAAGAGGAACTCAACTAATAATCTTCAATCTTCCTTTGCAATAAAATAATTCTAAAATTAACACTAAATGAAAGTAACACAAAAGAACAGATTAAAGTTCTAATCAACATTTCAACTGCAAACAAAAACAAAATTAAAAGCTCAAAATAGTTATTCTTTAAAGGCTCTAATGAAATATAACAATGGGCTGTATGAATTTAAAGAAATCAAATTAAGAAAAAAAAAGAATTTCAAGAGTTTGCAGTTGATGGTTTTCAGAGATTCTGAAGCAGGAATGGGAAGTTGGAAAATTCTGTATGGAGACTTCTGAGGACCTCTAGTACCAATAGCAAATATATTTGGAAGTAAACTACCAGCCATCAATAGGAGTCACAAAGGTTAGCACTAAATTCCCTCAATACCACTAAGCTACAAATGGCCCTGCATGAACCAAATCCTCTTCTACTTACTCCTTATTCACTGTGGAACACTTCCATTGCCTTCAGAGATTATTTAGTAGCTATTCTGATGTGAGCACAGAGTTTGAATTGGGCTGTTTTTGGAGAGAAGCCCCAGTTCCCATCCCCAGACAGCACAGCTGTAGGGATCCCATGAGAAGATCTTTTTGTTCTGTGGAAACTGCATGGAGCAGCCTCACTGTGAATGTGTTCACAACCACACATATTCTGCCATCAGCCTTTCAGTTCTGACACACCCAGGCATCTTCTCTTTAAGATAACATCATAGACTTTGGCTCTCTACCCTCAAAATAAAATATCAATAAATATCAAGTAGCAACCCTGCTGTGTTTACTAAGTTGTTTTCAAACATCTAATAAATATTGGTTATTTGTATTTGCTACAGCCTGTGTTTCAGGTATCTGAACTGATTTCAAGTAGTCAGTGAGAGGAAGCCAACTATTGGAGCAGAGCCAAAGAACAAACTTTACTGAAAGTACCCAGGCACAGACATTGAAGGGAAGCAGGACTGGAGGCCAGTGGTACTGTACAACATCTCTCCTTTCATCATTACTGATGACCCCCTGCTTATTGATGATAAGACACTTTATATTTTCAAGCAAAAGTTTTGCTTTCACAAAGTGTTAATTCTTCTCGATTTTTGCACAGCTACAAATAGACTGCTTTTCACCTACCTGCTACCAATGCATAATTCAAATCTGCAGTTTCTTCACTGCTCAAGCAGTTCTCTGACAGCTCACAAACCAAAACTCAAGGTGTGGGGGAAGGCTAAAAGGTATAGTGGTATTGGGGTATCTGAAAAACAACTGTCATGGTTTGAGCCTAAGTTGAAATTAGGCACCATTCACTGCTCACTGAAGACTCCCACAGTGAAGAAATCTGTAATGATCAAGAGATGAGATTTCTCTAGTTAGGCTTGAAGTAAATAGGTTCAGGACAGCCCCTACTTTGCATGTAGTAAGAAGAAGCACTTGCCTGGAGGGGCTGGCAGGAATCATGACAGAGTTTGCACAAGTTTGAGTCTGGAGTTTTCATCAGTGGAAGCAAGAAGCAGCTTGACTGAAAGTTCAGAAGCATTGGAATTACAATTCCTCAATGCTATTTTGGGCGCAAGTACAACAATACAGACATTTGTTTTTATAAGCAGCATGGAAAAAAAAAAAAAACAACCCAGGAAAACATCAAACTATCCAAGACCATGTAAAGAAGGAACCTGTTTGTTTCAGATAATGAAGGCAAACACTTCTCATTTTATAGAAGGAATAAGGAGACAAAGAGAAGCCATGCACCTTACTTAATTTAGCAAGTGAATAGAAGTAATTTCCCTTTGGGTCATACTGCTTTAGCAAGCCAACAAATAGATATTCATTCTTATTCATGCACCTTTTCTTATCCAGGATAAGAACTGCAGAAGATATTTGCAATCTGAGCATGAGGCAAGCTTTAGGCAAAGTCTACTCATCACCCCAGAGGCAAAACAATGTAAAGCAGGAAGTGTGCAACACACAGGATGGAAGAGGGTAAGGCTAAAACTTGCATTCTTCATTAAGGCAAGTTGGTAAAATTACCAGTGTACTCTGATTTTCCTCACATATTCACCTTTTTCATCCTGACAGAAAAAAGAAATACAATAAACAAATAATAACCAATTTTGGAGTCTTTTTTTAGTGCTCTGTGAGGCATTGTTTGAGGATAGGTGGATGAAAGCCTGTAGGTTGTGGACATAGTCACACAGGACACCTAAGTACCTACCATGGCCACTGTTCTATTAATTGGTGTCTTAATTGCCAAACAGAATTTTCTGGTCTTTTGACAATTAAAATGTTTGCACTGACTAAATGGCACATAGGTGACCAGAAAGTTTCAAATGACACAGTGAGCTGATGAGAAAGGTTTTGTCGGTCATTCCCAGCCCAGACAGGAGAAAAGCTCATGCTGCCTTGTTGCAATAAGTCTGAGCTGCCTCAACACCTCTGGGAAGCCAGCAGGCAGCAAGGTGCTTCCCAGAGAAAGGCAGGTAAGGAGAGGGGATGCTGCTCTGGGAAGGGTTCCAGAATGAGGGATGGGGGAATATAAATAGGAGGGGAAAAAACAAAATTATTTTTTTTTAAAAAAGGCAAATACAATTTGCCTTCATTCTAATGAGAAGAGCAAGGCTTGAGGCCGAATTCCTTGAAAATGATGAGTGTGTGGGTACTCCTAACTGTTATTTTAATGGCTTGGATCCTAAGCAGACTGCATTAATGCATTGATACTTCAGAGAAACAGGGAAACAGCCATTTACTTAATGGTTCATGGATTAATTATAGTCCAGACAGGCCTGGACAGTGGTTAGCAAACTTCCAGTACATCACCTTCCAGCAGTATCTTTTCCTCAAGGCCTTTGGAAATGGCAGTGTGCAGCTGAAAGCAGGTCTTTCCTCCTCTGGGAACTGCAGGGATGCATGGGAATTCATACCACGGGGGGAAAGGCAGACAGTAATGAGCAAGAGAGAAAAAATGGTAATTTCTAAATTTCTATAAAGATAGTGTGTCATCCTGACTCACAGATGATTTAAAATACTTGGATTCTGTTTAAAGGCCACTTTACTCCTCTCTAAATCACTTCCTTTATTGCATTTCTTTGGTGGTTTTTTTTTTTTTTGGGTTTGTTTTTTACTCCTCAGAGAAACAGGTCACTTCAGCTCTAAGCTAAGGCATAATGAACTCAGTAGCAGCCAAATCACAAAGAAACTACTCTACCTCTGACACATAAATTTTCTGGTGTTTAAAAAATTTATAAGTTTAAGCTAAACTGGAAATTATTTTCTATTTTTCCTTACTTTACCAGATATATTCGGCCAGCTGTAGTCATATTCCTGTCTAGCCTATGAACTTGAAGAAATGTAATGAGACAATTATTTAGGACAAGCTTTAGCTTTAGTTACTAACGCCACCTGGACCAATATCAGATTTCTCTCCCTTATCTACCAATCCTCATGGAAATTGCAGGCACAAAGTTATAAATTGTTATGTATTAATTTCCACCTTGATTGCATTGTATATTGTTACCCTGAGACAGATGATATTAAAATACCCATGCTGTATGGGAATATAAAAGCATAAGCAACACATTTATCATGTAAATGTATTTACTGTGATCTATAAGGTGCCACCTGCACAATTAACACACCTATGTTAATTATCCTTCTCAGTGGCAGAAACTAAGGAGTTTGTCAGTGTGCTGAAATACAGGCAGACAAATAGCTGTGGAAGAAGAAAAAAACATTGAAGTGGGGAGGGAAACTAGCCAGAGATTGCTCCTTCTTTGTCACTTTTTAAAGGTGACAGAAACTGAGGCCATAAACCCATATTCTGGAGACATGGGAAGGTATCCCAGCATTGGGCACTCCCAGCTGTCCCTGCCTTCACATCACAGTTGTACCAATACAATTATTTGTGTGTTTATATGTAAACCAGATCATGGAATGGGTTTGTACTTAACACCCAGAAAACCCCAAACAAAGCAAGGCCAAACATGTACATATATATATATATATCTCCCATAAAGACTCCTTTTTGTTAAGATCAGGTCTACCATACATGAACAGACTTTATGCCCAGTTAATACTTGTCTTTCTTCCCACAGCTGACATAGGAGCAGAAAGTCAGGTTCTGCTTTTGTCAGTGTTTGGGTAGTTGGGCACAACCCTGACTGCGTGTTCTGATCCAGACCAAATCCATGCCACAGCCTTATCTGATGTCGTGACTGGAAATATGGCTTAAGCTTAGAATGGAGGAAAACTTGGGAGGGGAAGATTGACAGAGGAGAAGGAGAGGTTTCACTTCTAAATACCCCAGAGATAGTCAGTGATGACCAACGTGTGCTTGAGAGGGATCATTCAGATTTTTTAAGCCCTCATTGTCCTGCCCAAGAGAGTTGGTCACACCAAAGCACTTTGGACTGTACAGAGTGTAACAAGTCATCACATAGGAAATATGGGATGGAGACTTTTATTGTTGACAGTCTTCCTTTAAAAAAGGTATTTCCCAGTGATGAATCTTAAATTGAGAAAACATATTAAATTCAGCCCAAAGAGCTGAGTTTTGCCAGAGTCATCATGACTTATAACACATAAACAAGAGCAAGTTCCACATTCAGGAATTACAGAGAAGATTTTTATTTTTGAATTAGAGACAGATGGAAAGATATGAGCCAGTTCCAAATCACAAACACACTGTCTGCTTATCTGTAATAATTCCCCTTAGCAAGGCAAAGATACCTTTGCCAGAGACAGGTGCTGTGCTAAAATGATCAACTGTTCTTTTTATTTACATGTGCAGCTGCTAACGCCTTTGGTGCCAGGTTTGAATGGACAAATGCAAAATTCAGAGGTTTTAATTATGTCCCCATGTTTGAAAAGCAGGCATTTCATGAGGTCACAAGTTCTTGAAATGAACCATGAACAGGTACCTGAGGCAGGGACTGGGAAGATGCTCAAAAGACATATTGTTCTGGGAAGATTCACAGGAGATATGGAAGAGCATCTGTATCCAGTGGAGATATGCACTGGAGAGATGCTGTTTTTCTGTTCTCCTCAGGGTTGGAATGGACCAGCAAGAAATGCCCACTCCTACTCTCTTCAAAATGCACTCATTTAATAAGTAGCAAACAGAAATGACGGAAATCACATGTTCTTTGCCTGGGTCTCAGGGATTGTGCAGGAATCATTCACATCTGTAGGGAATCAAGCTGTTTTAGTAATGCTTTTATCCCACTAATTTAATGGCCTCAAGTCATTGTCTGCCACTGGAGTCAGTGTCTCAGGCTTAGCAGGAACTCAGGTTCATCAGCTTCATGTCTCACTCAAACTTTCTTTCCTCTTATCCTCTCATATTCTGCCTTGTACAATAAAGCTTCAGTAATCCTGTATGTCTCACATGTGGAGGGACAAGATGGAATATGGTGGTGGGCCAAAAAAAAAGAAGGTATGTTTGAAATGCTCTTTATTCCTCTCTGAAGGAAGATCAGAACTATCCTAACTGAAGAATGAGGACAGAAGTTTTCTGAAACACATGAAGAAACAGTGTGATATAAAACTTCTAAGCTCTGAAGAGTTTTTTTTTCCTCATAGGGCTTCTTTGCAAAGGAACATGAAGACAATTTCATATTGTTGTTTCAGTCTCCAGCTAAAAGGTTTTGAAAATCTTCCTGTTTTGGGCAAAGCCTTTCTAAGTCCCAGAGGAACTAAAGAAAACTTATGAAAAGAAAAGGCTTACGACTTTTTAGTCTGAGATTTTATAAAGAGGGTGGAAAGATGGGCAGCAATGTTTAACCCTTTCTTCTAAATCCTTGGCTGATCAAAGGAGAATTACTTTGATCTGTCTTATCCCTCTGCATGCTTTTGTTGATTTTTTTTTTCGATATAATGAAAATTATCTGCTTCAGAAATATTCAGGCTGCACCAAGGAAAAGCCTTTTTTTTTTTTTTTTTTTTTTTTAATGTCTGTTGAAGTCTCTTACCAAAGGCCAAATATGCAGATTGTTAGTGAAATATGGCTGTCAACATTTTAAAAATTTAGTGTCTGGTTAGGATGGGTCATATAAATTTGATACCAGCTTCTCTCTTGTCTTCTAGGTAAGAAAGTGAAACAACCACCCAGATGAACTCAACAATAAGAGAGGTGTAGGAAGATAAATCCTGCAGTGGCTCTGGCTTATTTAGAGATGTGATTAAATAATGGTGAGAACGACTAAGGAGAGTTTTAGCTTAGCAAATTTTTCTGCTGCATCATTTTCCATTTGGACTCGGCAAGAGTAAAATTGCCTATTGATTAGTAGATATCCACTATAGAGGATTCAATAGGTGCTTTTGCATATGCTGAGTCCTAAAGACAGAAAACAGCTAACAAAAGAGAAATTAACACTGCTTTTCCCTACAGAGCCTTCCACAGCTTTCTCCAGAGAAATTACTCTCTGAACAGCTCTGAATTCAGAGACTAATTCAGGAAAAAAAAAATCACTCAAGATAGGGACATTTTAAATTATATGGAATTATTAGCAAAAAATGTGAGATTGTGTGTTGATTGTCTTGCAACACCTTTTTGTGACTCCAGCTAGTAGCAGGCATCTCTGGACTAAGCAATATTTGGGAAGAAAAAAGATTGCATTTAGTGAACATTACCACTCTTCAGTTCAAAAATATTCTGTATTTGAGAGGTGTATAATAATGTATTTTTCAAAAGCTTACCATGAATATCAACAGTTATTTTGTGAGAAAGACACTGAGGATATGAAATTTGAGAAATTAATTCACTGATTTTGTTTGGATCTTTAGTTTAGTTTTGTTTTTCCTTCCTTTGTGACATGAAGTGTACTTGGATGTTGTGATTTGCATCCAAAATTATATCAGCGCCTGCTGTTGGAAATATCCAAATCCTTTGTAGTTTGTTAGAGAAACACAAAGCTTCTTGTGCTTAAATAACCCCTGACATAAGCAAATAAGATATAGCTCCAGCAGGACTTCCCTTTTCATGTAATTGCTCTTTGGGTTTGTGTTTTCCCTTTCTTCCAAACTTTTATTATTGTTTCAAATATTTTATCTTGTTAGAAAACTATTTGTTTGCATTTTGTTCTCATACAGCAATCAAACTAGACATTTCCAGTGTAGTCACCTGCCTGACTAGGTAAAATACAAACATGGGATAACTACCTAGGAAAAGAAAACCCTGGCCACATTCACTAGCTCCTTTTATAGGCTTCAGAGAGCCTTCATTTATAAGTAACAAAGGCATTCAGTTTGATGGTGGTGATGGTCTAGGATATCACAGAGATCCTTGGAAACTACGAACTAAAATTAATCTCAGGAAAAAAAGGGGAAATGCATACTTTATGCAAAACACAGAATGAGAGAGAAAGGACATGAGGTGAGAGAAACGAGCATGAGCATGCTCATGGGGAATGAGCAGGGGGAAAAAAGGAAAAAGGTGGATGGGTGAGAAGTGAGGGAAGCAAACCAAGAGCTTGTCCCTGACAACGAAGAGAAGCAGATGGAGAAGTGGTGTTTTAACTGTCCACTTCTCTCTGGGAGACTACTGGGATGGGCTGGCAAAATGACAACCATATACTAATCAGTTTCAATTAATGAAGAATCTCATTCAATTACACCATTTTCTTTCCACAACACTGCTTATTCCTGTAGCTTCAATCTACGGATATTTGTTTCTCTTGTAGAAAATAAAGTGTTTATAAAACAGGCAGCATGTTATCATTAATCCCTTAATGGAGATAGATGCTTTATTTTAATACTTCAGAATGTCTACAGGCCTCATGAATGTCTAAGAATAAAATCAAAAAATCATGTGAAGCATTTCATAACCTCTCCCTGTCTATTGATAGAAAAGAATGGCTTTGGGAGAGCTGGTAATGTCTCTAACACAAAACTGCAGCCTTTGCAAAGGGAAAAGGAAGATACCCTAGCTCAGACAGTAGCTCAGACAAGTCTTCAGACCATAAATTGTTTTACAGCACACCTGAAAGGACATGATAATTTAATTTTATTCTGGTAATTACATGTGGATTTTTTCTTTACTTTTTTTTTTTTTTTTTTTTTTTTTTTTTTTTTTTTT
>VZUI01085195.1:0-13857 GCA_013401135.1 Cettia cetti
AGGAGATGCACCCCTGAGCTTGATTTGAAGACTCACCATGACCTACAAAGAACGAGCCTGCTGTGGGGATGGGAGAGAAGCTGATCAGAGCTGAGCACCTCCCGGTGTGCCCGTGAGGACAGGAATACAGAACACGTGGTTTGCAAATTAGTAACCTGGTTCTGTTGCACTTATCCCTGACTAGTTCGGGTTGCCGTGGCCTGGTGGAGAACTCGTGCTCCCCATAAAGCTGATCTTTTCAATAAAGAGCTGAATATTAATAAAGGCATAAGCCCTGTTTTTTTCATTAAAAGGAACATCCTTTTTATACGTTGTTCTAACACACTGAACATGATTGGTCATTCAAGCCAACACCTTTTCGTAAACATCTTTACAGTAAACAAGTTGGAAAAAAAACAACAGGTGCAAGATTAGAAATTGTTTGGAATGTCTTCCTCCAGAGCGATGCCTGGGAAAGTCTATCTGACTTGGTTTTCAGTAGAGCAGGCTCTACTGCTGCCTGATGTCTAAAAATTTTCTCCCTAACCAGGCTGTCAGTACCCACACAAGTGCAAGGAGAATTTCTTTTGCCTGACTTCATTACTGTATAGCAATCAGTAGCTCATTCACACACTCGAATCATTCCTAAAACCCCCACTGTGCTTGCAGAAATGATCACATTTTGTGTTTGTCACTTATCAAAAGCAAAATAGTATAAAAACACAGCAGAGGAGAAGAAAAAGGTATCTTTCGCTAAAGATTATTTCCTCTCAGAAGTGCCAGTGGAATAAGAAGTGGATGTGTTTGCTGACCTCTGATGACTAGGAAGTAGTGCTATGTAAACCTCTCCATCACAAATCAAATAGTTTATCGATGCCTGTCATTTCTGGCCATATCACAGAGGACTTTTCAGTATTTTTCTGGGCATTCTTTTCTAATGTCTCCTTAAATGTGCAGTAAGTTATGAGCAAAGATTGGAACCTATGGCATAGCTAGATCTACAATACAATCTGTTATTGTTTCAGGATGAAATTTAACAGAAGCTCTGATCTTTCAATCTCTTGCCAAAATGTACAATTTAAGAAAATTATGTTAGGAATGAAGCCATACTGTCATACAATATAATAATTGAAAGTGGCTGATAATATTTTGTACTATGAAGAGCTGTGTGTCATCATAGCAGGAGAGCCAAGATCTTTTTAAAAAATAAACATGAACCCAACCCTGTCTGAAGTATTGACATCTAAACATATTTTTTTCAAGTCAGAAAATATTGGGGTGTATCTTTTTAGGCTCAACTCCACATGAATAGCAATATTCAAAAAGAAAAGGAGTTTATCACCCTGATATTTCCTTTTCCAGAACACCATATTTGAAAAACATCTTGTACCTGAATTTCCTAAAAAAACCAAAACCAAAACAAAACCCCAAACAAACAAAAAAAGACATAAACACAACAAATTAAATATCCACTATCAAAAGATGCCCAAGCACATACAGAGAGTTAAAATCAAAGGAAGCTAATGTTGGCATGAGCCAGTAAACATCACAGATATGATAGATTCATTCCAATAAATTGGTAGTGATACATGAATTTTATGGGCTCTGGTAATCCTGTTGACCGAGACATTTTCACAGCCATAACAAACTGAAGATATTATCTCTCACTGTTACTGAGGTATCATGATTTAGCATGATTCTATTTTTTTTCTTGTGGGCAGACTGAGTTCACAATGAAGCAAGTGCTGTGCTGAGCTGTAGCAGAATTTCTTAGAGAGCAGGGGCATGGTCTGCTCCTGAATTAGGGTGGGCAACCCAGCTTGGGCCCAGTCGGCCTGGGCCCCTTTTGGCCTAGGCCCAAGGACAGGCCTGAGTGGCGCAGTTAAAATTAACTAGACTTGTGGCGCAGTTAGAAATTATGTTAAGGTATGTGGGAAAGATAGTAAGTTAATTAGGAGGTGATTGGGATAGCTGTTAGTCTGGACACTTCAGCTACCTTAAGTGTGAAAAGTAAACAATGTTTATTTACATTCTTGTATGCTGCACACCAATGAGGGAACGCTTTGCTTTGTAAACAATATTAAGCTGTATAAAAGCTGCCATTTTACGAAGAATAAAGGAGAATGTATGTAGCCACATTGGTGAGATTACGTTACTCGGTCTGGCTCCTCAAAAATATTGGGGTACTTACCTCTTCCCTGAGCTAAATAGCAAAAGTGAACATAGAAAAAAGCCAAGAAGAGTGAATATATTTCACAACTAATGAATCTTTTGATATAAGTGTTTTGAACAGCTTCCCACCTTCAGTCAGTTGGATCTAACTTTGGAAACAATATTTTTCTGTGATGATAAAAGCTGGGCATATAAAAATAAATCAAAATGAACACAGTTCATAAAAAAATGAGGTTCTGTTAATGCAAGTGGAAATGCCAACATAAAGCACTATGAAGTACCTTTGTTTTGCCACTTCTAGCATTTGTAGCAGCATGCAAAGATACATTGCAACATTTCTGGTTGTTGAGACACCACAGAGTAAATCATCACCAATAATTTTTGTGTGGAAGACTGAAGATAAATCAGAGATCGCGAAGACAATCAAAAGAATGTAATTTCAGAGTTTTGATCCAGGAAAGCATATAAGAAAGTGCACAACTCCATGCACTTGAATAAACCCAATGAAAAGTACTGCTTACTATCTTTGAGGGATGAATTTAATTTTGAAATAATAATGCTCAAGATTGTTATAAATAATCAGGGCAGAACATGATATTAGCTCCTTAAATGCCTTTATTAAAGAGGGGAAAGCTCGAGGGATCGCCTACACTGCTACTGCTCCACTGCTCCCTCAAGCACCGCCGAGAAGGAGACCGAGTCGATTCTGCTGCTCACGCTGCAGAGCTGGGAGTTCATCCTCGCAGAAGTTCCCAGGAAGTCAGCAAGGCTCATGAAGTCCGGGGGTGCCCTCTCTTTCCAATGCCTTCTAAGTCGTGGCGAGTAGTTGAGCAGACAGAAGACTGTCCATAGATGCCTCAGAATTCTGTTTAGTCAGTGCTGTTCTTCATAAGTCTGGATTTTGTGTTGGCCCATTCCTGCTAGGGGTTTCTTGTGTTAGTTGTGTTTCCAGTTATGGCAAGGCCTCATGGCAGTCTCTCTGATTTCCATAATGGGCAGTGGTTGAGGCTCTGACAGGCGCGTAGGGAGTTGCCAAGAAACAGGAAGAGGAGCAGACGAAAAGCGGCCAGGGAGCAGCGAAGGCTTAACCCGTTGAAAGGCAGGGGCGAACAATACTGGGATTTGGGTTACACATGGGGTACAAACCATTCGAGATAACAATATGCACAACCATCAACAGAACATCAATGTTTGATTAGGAATCTTTAACACTCTTAAAGCAACCCTTCAACATACAACTGAAAGCTGTGGAGTTCCACCCACGTCAACATTGTTTAGTTTTATTTCTTGAACTGTCAGTTATGAATCTGGTATTTGATTTTGAATGGAAAAGTACCACACGGGCTGCACATGCCTTGGCAGTAGCAGCACATGGCAGCACCTGCACAGAGAAAGGCTCTGTTGCTAGGCAACCCCTTTCAGAAGTAGAGAAGAGTTCTATCTCTGGGATGATTTTACTGGCAGCCTATTAGTGGGAAGATTTCCTCCACCAATAGAGTCTAAGCTACTTCCCCTAGAGGTGTGGTAACTCCTGCTCCTGGGGGAAGACTCTCCAGACTATCCAGTGATCTTTCTCAGGCAAGCAAACTATGGGAGGAGCAATGGAGTAGAAAAAGCAATTATGAACTGTGTCAGAAGGGTGCTGCTAGTTCCTGGGTTTCTCTGTCTGCCTGCTTGATGTCTCTGCTGGTCCCTGCTCCCCTGCCTTCCTGAGATCCCTGGTGCCCCTGAACCTGAGTACCTGTTCTGCCTCATCTGCTTTTGCCAATTCTTCTCACCCAACCTTTGCTCCTGCTGCACCTTCCCTGTTCACGGTCCTGTTCACCTATCCCCCTTTTCCAGCCACCGCTGCTGTCCCGTGATCCCACAGCAGCCTGCCACTATCCTGCCATGATTCTGCCCGCTGCTCTGCCACCTTCCCTGCCACATCTCCTGCCGAAGCTCCTACTCCTTGAGCGTACCACCACTGTTGATGCAGGGTCTGACACGCTGCTGGCTGACTGTTGAATTTGCACCTCTCTTCTCAAGAGCTGCGCAAATTCTCCCTGCTAGCAGTGCACACAGGCCACTCTGCTGACTGAACACCAATGGCACACCGCGAAGCTCTGGTGGTAATGCCCTATCCCCCTGTCTCTCTCTTCCTCTGCTTTCTCCTTTTCCTTCCTTTGCCTTTGCCTTTTCTATCCTCCTCCGGTAGGGCCACTAATTTTTCTTCATCAATAAATGGTTCACAGATATAATACTGTTGTAAATATTTGATCAGTCAAATCTTCCAACAAAATGATTTATTGGAAATTTGAGCAATACAAAGAAATTAAAGCCACAATTAAAAGGGACAGTTCCGAGCCCGGGATCGGAGCTGGGTGAACAGGGATCCGGCTTCTATAGCACGAGTCTCCCACAGTTCACAAAGCTGTCTTTGCAAAGACCATTTTATACAGTTCTGAGTTTAAGCTGTCGATGATTGGATTTCCTTGCTTCTCTCAGCTCCTTTTCCATATTCATAAAGGTTCTTTTCTTGATCTCCTGTTCATAGAGTAGTTTTACGAGAAAGGATGGTGGTCTGATTGGATTTACGGGAAACTGCACTGGGATGCACAGACCTGGCAGTGTTGATAAAGATCCATATCGGGTGTCGATGGTTTGCTGATGGGTGCTGATCGCTGTCTTGTTCTCTCCTGAGAGCCCATCTCCCCTTCTGGGACTGTCCATTGTTCTACATTGATTGTATCGATACACCCTTCCTGGCTATTGCTGAAGTCTTTGGAGTTGCTCTCTGTAAAGAGAGTCTGATTTTTATAGTGTTAAAGCTTTCATCTTGTAACATGAATTATACTACAATATTTATAACAATACTGACCTAATTTGCATCTAATTTCACCCCAGGCATCTGATTAAAAGAATCCCTCACAGTGCCCAAAAGCAGAATGTGATGCTATCTCTGAGCAGTAAAACAGTGAGCTTTGCAGGGCTCAGTAAGACTGAGTGCAGGAGGAGAAGCAGGTAAATCCCCTTTCTCATCCCCAAGCTTGTGAAAATACAACTATTTTAATAAATGTCCCCCAAGATCCTACAGCTAATGAAACAAATATAACATTTAAAAAAATTTAGAAGGAACTCTCTTCTGATTGGAATGTTTTAAGTTGCATAGCATACCAAGTTACTGGACGTATTCAGATCAGCAGTATTAGTGGAATGATCCTGCAAAGCACTCAGCATCAATTCAAAACCCGGCTGAAAACTTGTAAGTCACTGTCCTGACAAATGGAAATAGTGGGTGGAAGTTCCTTTATCCAGTCTGGTTATAGACCTTTGTCTATTTCACAAATACTTACTTGAGGCAGCACCACCTGTACTATAAACTCTGCTGCAGTTGAGTATTTCTAGGATATTCTAGAAATGGGTATATTGCATTGTTCCTGTCAGTGAACGATAAATATTTCTAGAGAATGTTAATGTTTTATAATGATTATATTCCAGGACCAGAATGGCACACTTAATGAATTGCCGACTTCAAAGAACATCAGAAGTCTAGTATTCAGAATGAGAATTTCTGGGTTTCAGTCTTTCTCTTATATTTCTCTCTGTCGTTTTTGTTTGTTTGTTTATTTTTTCTGTTGGGCTTTTTTGTTGTTGTTGTTGTTGTTGTTGTTGTTGTGTTTTGGGGTTTTTTTTAAGGTTACAAGGTGTGGGCCTGATATTTCTGAGTCTGAAACATTTTCAGTCTGTCAGTGGCTGATTTCTTCCCAAGGGAAGATGTCTCAGGAGAGTATTTCAAAGACAATTTCTCTAAATAACTATTTTCTTCCCATAATATTTCTAAGTAAACAATATTTTTCTCATAACAACCTCTCTCCCAGGTGTTGTTTCTGTTACTTAACCAATTCTATGAACCAATAATATGCCTTTTTAGCGCAGCATGTTATAAAAAGGCTGGATGAATTGTAAATAAAGCCTTCTGATCTTCTTCTGCCTTTGAATTGGAGTCAAGCAACTTTATTTCACGTCCAGCGGTGACAAGGGACAGGATAAAGTTGTGGAATCTATTGGAATCTTATGAATGGTAGGAATGTATTTTACTCCGTCAGGTTCTGATATGTATTCTTTTTGAAGGTGATTATTAATTTTCTGCTTCCACAAGAAATTACTCAAATTACAAAAACCCAACCTGTGCATATAAACCATGTCTTAAGGAAAAGAAGACATCCCCCGCCCTCAAGTTGTGCTTCTTTAAAAAATAGATAGATGCTAAAATAGGAAATGAGAAAGAAATAGCCATGTAGGTAGTGTTTACTGAAAGAACAGTTGCTCTGAAATGGCACTATCCATTACTTAACTGGGTTGTAGAGGACTTAGATGCTACCAGGTATGGCATACATAATTTTCTTGAGATGGATGCTAAGTTGTGCATGTCCTGTCTCTGGAAATGTTCAAGGCCAGGTTGGATGGGGCTTGGAGTTACCTGGTCTAGTGGAAGTGTCCCTGCCCATGGCAAGGGAGTTGGAACGTAATGGTCTTTAAGGTCCCTTCCAACCCAAGTCATTCTATGATCTATGATGAGAAGTATTGGTGGTTTCTTGGAAGTAGCCATCCAGGAAAATGTGATTCTACAATATGATGTTTACTTTCTCTCTGTATAATTTAGATCCTTGGTACACAAGTAAGACAAAATAATTAGAAGTGAGTTGAAATCAGAAGGAAGTTGAGAAATTGAGATGAAGCCTGAAATGCAGCTGTAGGAAAGGTATGTGAGGGAGGCAGGAGAAAGAAATGAGTCAGAAATAAATAAAAAATAACAACAGGAATAAAAATGGGAAGGAAAGAGACAAGGAAAAGGTGGGGTGGAGAAATCCAGATAGTATATAAAATGAAATGCCCTCTTAAGGCTTTCCTTTCATGCTATGGTAGAAGAATCCTGGCAGGAAATGAATGAGATTTGTGCCTTCTCACATTTCATTGAAAATAGAAACTCCTGCATTATTCTGGCAACCTTTTTAAACACTAAATTTGCTTTAAAACATTATCTGTCCCCTTTACTCCCAAAGAAAATACCAGCTGAGAGGAAAAAAACCCTACCTACTCTCACCCCAAATTCTTCATAGTCAAGGAGGTGTAGAAGTGAGAGGAATTACTCTTGTCAGGCACAGTGAAGACAGAAGATAGGAGGATGAGTGTCTTGTGGACTACTTCAAGTGCTTTAAATCTGTAGTTTGCAAAACACCAGGTGAGAATAGGTGCCTAGAAATAACTAGCCAATGGGTAAAATGCCAAAGGGTCTTTTATATTATTTTCTCAAAGTCATATATTGCTTCAAGTGTAGAATACAGCTGTTTTGGTACAGAGGTCCATAGAAAAAAAAACCAAACCAAACCCCAAGCTACCAAGAAAAGGTCCAAACCTCAAACCATAAAAATCAAGCTGGCTGCCACCTCTCTCCTGGACACTGAAAGGTTTTCTTCTCTGTTGCCTATAGGTAAAATCTTACAAAATATGGGCCTTGTTACCCTTGTAAAATCACGGCTCAGGCCTGCTACTTTGGCTAAGTAGAAAAGGACTATGGGAAAGTGACTCAGCTGAATTAGAGGTAGGAAAACAAGTTATATAACCATTATGTGTTCCCATTGTGTTGTGTGGTGGTTGGTTGGATTATGTTGGTTATGTTTTAAAATTATGTAACTGATAAAGTCTAACTGTTTAAAAAGGCCTGTTTTTTACAATAAAGTAGCTCTTTGCACCTACCTGGGGACTCTGTCACTCTGCTTTAACTGTTCTCCAGTCAAATACTAAACTGTTTGTCTACCATAGGGCAATTTTTTTTGGTTTTTTTTCATATAAATGCCCACCACATCAGTATTTATACCACTTTTGTCCCAAGAAATGTGGGACAATCCTATCTCAGCTGGTGTTTGGCTGTCTTTCTAGTTTCACCAATGGGACTAGAGAGGGAATCAAACCCCAGTTAACAGCTTGAAAGGCAGCAATGCTAGCTACTACACCATTTGAGAAAAGACAATTGCTTGCCAAGATTGTTAACAGAAAAAAGCTCTCCCGAGAAATTTTCCCTTGGGAAGAAATCTGCAGCCACTAGCAGGCTAAAATCCTCCAGACTCAGAAAATCAGACCCACAAAGAAAAATTTACAGATCTGCAATTGAGACAGTTCCTAGAAAAACATGCATTGGACAGGTAAAGAGTAGGCCGAGTCCTATTGACTCAAAGGCTATTCACCCTCTCTGCTCTTATCTGTTCAGCATACAGAGAAAGTACCATGGTTTACTTATTAATTGTACATGTAAGAGGCAGTCCCAAGAGTAGTAGATCAGCTAACAGGAATATTATCAACTTGGGTCACAATTTTCCATCCCAGTCCAATGCCATTTCCTTCCTGCTATGGAACCGATAAAGTCAGTGTGGTTTTGATGCCTTAAGAATCTAGAAATAAAACAACACTCCCCGGATGAAAATAACCCTACGCAGCCTGGAATTGTTCACGTTGTAAATAAAGCCATTAACAGTCTTGGCCATGGTGTCCATCCCTGGAGAATACCACTAGTAATCCACTGCCAGCTGGACCTTGTACTGCTGATCACCACCCTTTGAGCCCAGTGGTCCAGCCAAATCTCCACCTACCTAATTGTCCATTTAATCCAGATTTCACCAGTTTGGTAGCCAGAATACTGCAGGAAATGATGTCAAAGAACCTGCTAAAGTCAAGGTATACAACACCCTCTGCTCTCCCTTTCATCACACAGCCCGAGAAAACAGACAGGCTGATCAGGCATCATAACAAAATACTTCTTTAAATAATCTTTTCTTCCTCTCTTCTTCTAGGGTGCAAACTAAACAGAGAAAAATAAATCCCAGATGTGAATCTGCCCAATAAATGTGCATGCAATGCATTATTACAGGTATATATTACAGTCTAAAGTTCAAACCCAGGGTGCTATTATAGAAAAGAAAGAATATTATCATTGCTCAAAGAGAATTTCCAGTCAAGAACCAAACCTTGAATGAGTCATGACTTTCTTTCACCAGTATAATGCTAATTCTTTCAGGAATGATTGTGCAAGGTATTGCTTGCTAATAAAAGGTAGTTGTTTAAAAGTCACTTTTTTGTTTTGCTTAGCTGAGGCTAATAGCCTTAGAAGAAAAAGCCACATTTCCACTTAGTATTACAATCAGAGGTAAAGTGTTACATGCTTTTGCGTACCTATGCAGTAAACATTGACTGTTAGACAACAGAAACTTCTATTTTAGAGACTTCAGGCGTATATTTCAGCTAGAGATGCTTGTCCAAGTGTTGGAATTCTGGAAACTTGGATTTTGGGATTTTAGTATATAGTAATATATGGTGGAGGGCTTTGAGCATTGTCTAAGTCCTTCTTCAACTTCTTCCTTCTTCTTCATGTGTTTAGGTGATTTTCTGTGAGTGAAAAATGTCCGCATTGTAGGCCTTGGTTGGTCATCATTGGGTCAAAAGTATAAATAATATGGGTGTCACCTTGTTATTGGGTAATTATCACTTAAATAACCTTGGAAGGAGTTTAAAGTACTCCATTTTACCTTGTTTCTCTAGCTTGCTAGTAAGAGCTCATGGCTCGTGAGTCTGTAAATAGATAAGATATAATAAACAACCAAGTCTGAACTCGAAATCTATGTTTCCCATGTGTCTCTATCCTGACCTTGGCAGAGAGAAAAAGAACACAAAACCATCGTATCCAAGCTTTTCAAAACAATCCTCAGCAATCTTTCACACCAACAAGCACTATTTTAAAGAACAGATTGTTTATCTGTATGATAATGTGTTCTGCCCTCTGATGGGCACAAGTCAATACCATTGCTAATCAGTTATCATCTCCAGGGTACAGGTACTGATTCTTTCTGCAGAGTGTTTTTGGAGCCAATGGCTCCATTAGCTTCAAGGGAGCAGAGCAGCTACATGACCATTTAGTTGGAAAATTCATTATAAGATAGCAATGAAACCAAACAAAATTATTTCCTTCACTCTCATCTCAATCAAAGAACAGCCAAAATACAGCAAATACTTTTGAGAAAATTAAATTATATAATTTCAGATCGCTTTTCTCTCAACAGATATGGACATGAAAATCTTTCTGAATTTTCATGGACAATAAAATACTGCAAAGAAATTTTGTGCCAAATTCAGCAGATATGTTTCAGTTTTGTCCAGATGATTCCTTATACACACAAGTTTGGCTAAGTCCTCATGTATGATTCTATCTTAAAAGTTTTGCGGAGTTCCTGTTGCCAGAGCTTGGGAGATACATTACAGTCATCTGCCAGATGGATAGATGGACAGTGAGCTAAATCTACTCAGAAGTGCTGACTTGTCTATGCACAAGTAAACAAGGCCAAACTCCAGCTTCTTTGTAAGGGTTTGGGTGTTTACAGTTTTAGATGTGACTAAGAGAACTCAGAAAGCAAAACAGACTTACCTTAAAATTACAAAAAATAGTTTATTCACACAAATTAAGAAGAAAATAAGAAAACACAAGAAGCAACAAATGAAATCTTCAAAGACATCCCTTCTCTCCCTCTGCTAGTATTCACTTCTCTGCACACCACATAAAGAAAACAAAAGCTGTAAACCCAGTCAGTTTTACTATTTAAGAATAATTTTTCATTCAGTTTCTTTAGGAAAAGAGTGCTTCTGAGTCATAGAGATATGGTCACATGAGGAATAGTCCTCTGGTGGCTCCTAACACCACACATCTGCAGGGGCCAGCAAAGAGGCTCTGCAGACTGTGAAATCCTACCCAGCTTAGCAGCTTCTCCGACACTGCAGGTGGGTGATACTCTGCTTATCAGGGGTATCTTTTTTAAGGAAGCCTCCACTAGTATAAAAAACAAAGAGTCTCTTTTACTGTTTCCAAAATCACTTTTCATCTCAACTCCTTTTCCTTAGGAGCAAAAAAAAAAAGTCACCTCTACTAGCACTTCACATCCCCCCTTAACAGCATCTATATGTTACAGGAAAAAAGGTCCATTCTCTATATTACCAGAAATGTCCAGCTACATTAGGCCACTCCTTATCCTTCGCCCCAAAGAGTCTTTTCACTCTCTCTTCATGACTTAGTTTCAGGCTTAGTCCCTCTATGGTTCAATCCTTTTGTCTTGTCTTCACTCTGGGAAAGGCCAGGGTTCTGGAGGTTCCATCTGCTGGCAGGAAAGAGTTAAAGAGGCCTGCGGCGGACACGTGCTCTCTGCCAGCGGGAGCTGCAAAACTTCCAAAGCCATGCAGTGTGAAGGCTGGTGGATGCCTTCTCTTCCACCCCTCGGGCTCATGGCATGGGCCGCTCAGGGCTGCTCCCTGAGGAAGAAAGGGGGCGGGGGGGGAACATCCCCCCAGCCAGTGACACGGGCAGCTGCTGCAGGGGCTTTTCCTCCCCTCCTCTGCTGTGATCAAGCCAAACATGGCTGGGTCACTCCCCCGCAGGGGCAGCGGTGCCCGCAGGCCCAGCCAGGCCCAGCCCGGCCGGGCCTAGCTCAGCCCAGCTGCCCAGGGGTAGCAGGGCCTGGGCCGGACTGGCCCATGCGGCAGCCGCTGCACGATGTTACCTGGTGTTCGACCCAGTGAGAAAGAGGCGGTTCCAACCCATCCTGAGCCTTATATAGCGTATTCCCAAAAATCGCATACTGTTTTCTTAGTGGTCAAAACTACATGCCAATAGCCAAGCACTGGCCTCTGATAGGCCTGTCCTTCTTCAAAGGAATTCAAAAGGTTCCCATAGGGCGGGTCTTCAATTAGAAAAAAACAAACTGTGTTAACCCATAACACACTTCTAAACATTGAGATGTCTTGGTGCATCCCAGCTCCCTTCCATACGGCCTTGACAGGCACAGCACTGGCATCCAAATAAGGTAACCACCAGCCAGAGAATGCTTTGGTTTTAAACCTTTCTTGGAGATTTTAAACCTTCCTCTCTGAGCTGCAGCAAGGACTGGTAGACGTACTTCCAGCTCAGTCTCCTCCAGTGTACAGTGTCACAGTTGGACTAGAAATAAAGATGCTTGACTCCAGTGAGAAGAGAATCAGAAGGGTTTATTTACAATTTATTCAGCCTTTTTATAACATGCTGCGCTAAAAAGACACATTATTGGTCCATAGGATTGACACCTCTCTCCATTGGTTAAATAACAGAAATAGCAAAACAACACCTGGGAGAGAGGTTGTTACGGGAAAGGAATATTGTTTACACAAAATTGTTTTGGAACAAGGAAAACTGTTGAAAAGTTTCCCTTGGGAAGAGCTATCAATTCTTGGGCTCAAAAATACCGGGCCCACAGTACAGGACAAGCACAACAGTGATACTGCACACAAGTTCCCAGTCTCCTCTTAAACACAGCAATGCCACTGGAATGCTTGCACAACTGAATCCAGATGTTTTGGCAAAATCCCTTTGCCAAATGTAGACAACCTCATTAGCCAACCTGATGAAGGGATTTCTGCACTGGTTGGAGTAGGAATGAGGTTGAAGCCCTTTTAGCTTTTGAAGAGTAAAATGCAAGTGCTATGATACGATAAGGGAGAAGTGAACAATTGGTTCATCAGTTTTCCTTACAAAGTTCTGGACATTCAGTTTGTAAAATCATAGTCTAAAAGTACACATCAAGCAAGTTCAGTTCATCTGTAGACATAACTGAAGCAGTAGGACATATAGGACATACTTTACCAGAATTACTCCTGAAATCAAGCCCTTACTAGACTGTTGTAGTAGGGAGAAATATGAAAGATTATTCACTATCAACAAAGACTAGAAGAAACCACTGTGAGAACAGTGCAGGTGGTTTATAAGGGTTTATCAAGCAATACTGCCTTATGTGAAAGTGTCCTCCTCTGTCCTCCAACATCAACAGGAAACTGTGGTATTTCCCTCTGTTTGGCTTGAAGGACAAGTTTTGTAGTACTATCCTGTGCTGCTGCTTTTAAATTTAAATCACGTGCAAAGCTGAGTGTTACTGCCTGGGTCTAGCTGCGGGGAGTGGCAATAGATCCTTGTCAGCAGGGAGACAAGAGCTAGGGCATTCCTGCCAGCGGGAGTCACTAACATGGACAATCAAGATGCAGGAATGACAAAGAAAGCCCAATAAGCAAAGACTTTAATAGCAAGACAAAAAAATAAGCCATACATATAAAACTCCTTCGAAGTGAGGAAAATATGACATTATATAGGATTTATCTGAGGGTGGGAACCAATGAGCAATGAAAACTAGAAACATCACCATATATGGAGTATGTTACTAACAAATCATAACACAGAGTTCAGAACATTGCCTTATAAGGAATTGCTTTGTTAGCATATTTATACCCATAGTCCTGTTCTCCCAACCATAACCCAACTAGATGTTTCCTTTCTCAGCATCCAGCTTCCCAGGCCTTAAGTTGATACCTTCATTAACAACAAAGTTATCACTCACTATCTAGCTCACTATCTATCCCAACCAGCTGAACTCCCATAGCTGAGTGCTCTCTGATGACCAGGAGAATTCATAGGTTTAAATCTGTCCCGGTTTAGAGACAGGTATCTGCCAGGGAAAAACTGGAGTTTTCCCTGGAATGGAGAATGTAACCCCCCTTCCCTCCAAATTACTATAATTTTGCAATTAAGGGCTTTCAGGCAAAGATTTGGGAATAGGAATAGCAGTTCTTTACTAGGAATATTAAAATAAACAAGTGTAGTAGTAC
>VZUI01085203.1:0-23309 GCA_013401135.1 Cettia cetti
CTGAGGGATAGGGAATGCTGAGGGATGGGGAATGCTGAGGGATGGGGAATGCTGAGGGATGGGGAATGCTGAGGAATAAGGAATCCTGAAGGTTGGTTTTATCTTGGCGAATCTGCCAAGCCCTCCCTTGCCAGCAGTGTAGCCCCAGCTGGGCCCCTCTGCAAAATTCCTCAGCTTTCCTTGGGAATGGGGCTGGGATTTTGCAGATTCGGGAGCCTTGGGCCGTTTGTTGTCCTGGGCATGGGAATGGCCCTGGCACAGGCTGGATCCCGGCCCTGCTGCCCCAGCCCTGCTGGATTCCTGCCCTTGGTGCCCCAAACCCTGCCTGGTCCTTTGTCCCTGCTGTGAAGCAGGCAGAGGAATCCTCCAGGATGGAATCCCTGGGATCCGTGACCTCTGATCTCTTCCAGGCCATGCTGCCATCCTATGAGGAAGTTCTGGAATTGCCTTCCAAGGATTCCCCCCCTCCCTACGGGACCATCTGAGCCCGGCCCAGGGGGGAGGTGACGCTGGGTGATGCTGCTGCCTCTCCCCTCCTGCAGAGTCCCAGGGCTCACTCCAGAGCAGTTCCCAGCTTTTCCCAGGAGCTGCTGGAGTCTTGTCCCACTCTGGAGCCCCCATTTCCTGGCTCTGGTTCTGGCTGCCATCCCTGGGATCCGGGATTTGGCTGCTGAGCCCTGCCAGCTTTGCTCTGTGCCAGGGATGGTTATTCTCCTCTGCCTCAGCAGATTGAGGGATGAACAGGGAAGGAATTTTCTCTGGGATAACCCAGTCCTGCAGCTCTGCCAGCCAGAATTCCTACAGAAAAGGGATCAGCCAAAAATCCCCCAAGAACTGCAGCTCTCACCCTGTCTGCTTGTGATGATTGACTGACCCAGGATGCCCAGCCCAGCATTGCTCTGCCATTTCATACCTGAGTGGGTGCATTTTCTGTGCTTTTATGGGACTTGGAAGATGAGTTTCAATTAAAATAAAAATGTTAATGGCTTCCAAACTGTGAGTCTGATTTCTGAGGGTGTGTGATTGCTAAGTGAAGGAAGAAATAATTTGATTTCTAAAAAATTAGTGAGCAAAAACCATGCTTTGACCTCGGCCTGATCTTTCCTCATGTTTGTGCTGCTTGCAAAAGAAAAGCTGATATTTCTATTTCAATTTCCTCTCAAAATCTGCCTCTCTGCCTTATCTGCAGTGATAAGGATCTGTGGCCTGTTCATCAGTGAGTGCAAAGCTCAGGCCCTGCAGATGTCACTGATGGCACTGCTGATGTCCCTGGAATTCCACACCTGCTCCCATTTTGGGATCATTTCCTGCTCTTTTCAAACATCACAGTGTGAAAAAAAGTGGGGTTTTCCCAGTCTTAAATAAAATCTCCATTCCAGCCTCATCCAGAGCTTGGATCACAGCCCGGGGGGCTGCTCTGCTCTGAACCAGCCTCAGTGGAATATTTAACAGCAAACTTCAATGGAATATTTGCAGAGGATGAATAAGAAATGTGGTGCTGCCTCTGCTCTTTCCACTGGATGTGCCTTTCTGTTATGGGGATGAAGAGGATGATGTTGGTTGTATATTTTCCAGCTGATTTTCCCATCAAGGGGGGATGATTCCGTTTTTCTGTGCTCCATCTCCTTGTTCTGGGCACCAGGAGGCTCCACAGCAGACCTGGAGTCTGGAAGGGTGCCCCAAATGACATCTCAGTGGCACCAGTGCTTTTAAACATGCTCAGAAATCACCCCCAAAAGCACAAACCCCTCCAATCCTCCAAGCCCCCAAGTCTGCTAATTGTTTAATTGTAACCAAGGAGCAGGAGAGCAACTCGAAATTCAACCAGGAAGCTTTGCAGAAGAGCCCAGATTATTGCAGCAAGGCCCAGCCCAGCCTCCTGCTTTATCCTGTGGAGAGATTAAAAATGATCTTTGATTTGTTAATGAAATTGGTTGCTGAACATTCCACACATCTCTTGGTCACAGCCACGGGAGCAGGCTGGCTGCTGGAGCCCTGCTCACTTCTCACCTTGGAGGAGGCCTCAGGATGGGCCTTCCCTTAGGGAAAGCACATCCTGCCCTGAATATTCCTCCTCAGGGCCTTGAATGGTGTGGGCCAGCTCTGTTACAGAACCTCCCACGCCTGTCCCCTCGGTCACAGCCACAGGAGCAGGCTGGCTGCTGGAGCCCTGCTCGCTTCTCACCTTGGCTGCCCCAAGCCAAGCCTGGAGGAGGCCTTGGGATGGGCTGCCAGGGTGGAGAGTCCCTTTGGGAAAGCACATCCTGCCCTGAATATTCCTCCTCAGAGCCTGGAATGGTGTGGGACAGCTCTGGGGCATCTGACCAGGCTCCTCCCACCAAAACCCCATTAACTGGGGCTGCCCAGACATGAAATGCTGGCAATTCTCTTGGTTTCCAAACTGGAGGAGGGTTCCTCAATGTGATCCCACTAAATCCTGTTAAAACCCCTCCCCCACCTCTTTCAATGGTTCAGATTCTCCCTCCAATTAAATTCCCACTAATAATGGGGAATGTTCCTGGCTTTGAGTGGCTGCAGCACTCCCTGGGCCTCTTGTGTAGTAATGCACTCCCACACCCGAGGAAGTGCTTTCTGTGTATGGAAAAGAGTTTCAGATTACCTCTAAATATATAAGGAAGGAAAACTAGAATCTTCCATGTCCTTCTTATCAGCATTGGCCCAGAGCCAGCACAGAGGCTTTGGAAATGAATCTCAAAGCCTGTTGCAAATTTCATTGGGCAAGCTGCCAAAGAGCCCACCTAGAGCATGGGGTACCAAAAAAACTGCACAAAGGAGCTCAAGGGCTTTTTTGGACTGCCTTACCCAGTGTAAGAGTGTTCTCTGCACTGTGTTTGACTTATATTTCTTTTATGGTGTTTGTTGTTTCTGTCATTATTAAAACCTGTTGTTTTATAAACCATGTCCAGAGAAGTTGTCTCACTGTTATTAAACCACTCTGGGAAGTTGCAAGCCAATCCTCAGACTTGATAAATCTTCAGCTTATTCTATTCTGGCCACGTGCAAGATTTTATCACTCTTGATTTAATTGACTTTGCTAATAGAGCTGCAGTAGCTAAAATATGTTCAGGATGTGTCTGGCAGACAAGGGTTTGTTTCAATGTGGGTTCACACCTGGTCTAACAGAGCTTGGCTCTAACCAAGCCAGCCCATCTCCTGCCTGGGGCAGAGCTTTCTCTCCAGGACTCAGCATTCCAGCGTCCCAGTTCCCTGTGAGAGCTCCAAACCCCCAAAGCTGATAAAATGTATGGATTTATTGTAAGTTCCCAGCCAGGCCAGGGCTGAGCTCGAGACAGGACATGGGTTTGGGTTTCTGAAATGCCACAGGGCTGGGCCAACACAAACAGCACAGCCCAGCCCAGGCTGCTCACGAGCCCACCGCGGCCCCGCCAGGGAGACTGAGAAAAATCTTTTAAATGCCCCTCTTATTCTGGTTGGCTTCCCCAAACTGATTTATTGATGTCTCCCCAAGGCAGGCTGAGCTCACGCAAAGATCTCAGTGCTGCTCCAGGTTGATTGTGGCCAGTGCAGAGGAGAAGTGAGCAGCAGTTCTCTGGTGGAGAGGGAAGGTTGAGCTGATGACTGAGCTGAGGATCTCAGCACTGGCAGCACAGATAAATGAGAGGGTCTTGGCTGAAACAACATCATCTCCTGGAGTCTGAGATGTTCCTGGACTCCAAGGATAACCATTAAATTCCCTGGCTGCCTGTGCCTTTTTCCATCCAGCAAAAGTTCCAGTGGAAAGGGGGATTTTGTGGAACATTCCTGCCAGTGGAAGCATTTTACAGTGATTTTGGATGGGCTTGGAGCAACCTGGGATAGTGGAAGGTGACCCTACCCATGGCAGGAGGCAGCACTGGATGGGCTTTAAGATCTCCTCCAGTCCAAACCATCCCAGGATTCTGAGAGTCTCTGATTCCCAAGGCTTTTGTGTGCCTTGCCTTGATCCATCAGGTGTTTGGGGTCATTCACCTTGGAGACAAGGAGCTGCCCACACAGTGAGCACATTTACAACTGGTAAATCTTACCCTGCTCTTCTTTCATAGAATCATCAAATTGTGGAATATCCTCAGCTGGAAGGACCCACAGGGATCCTGGGTCCAACCCTGTCCCTGCCCAGAGCCCCAGCAGCCCCAGCCTGGGCACCCCTGGAGCGCTGTCCAAAGGCTCCTGGAGCTCTGGCAGCCTCGGGGCTGTGCCCATTCCCTGGGGAGCCTGGGCAGTGCCAGCAGCCTCTGGGGGAAGAACCTTGCCCTGCTCTGCAGCCTGAGCCTGCCCTGGCCCAGCTCAGCCGTGCCCTGGCTGCTGTCCCTGGCCCAGAGCAGGGATGGGAGCTGCCCCTCGGGAGGAGCTGCAGATCCCTGAGCTCTGCCCTCAGCGTGCTCTGCTCCAGCTGGGCACTCCAGGAGCCTGAGGCTGCCCCTCCAGACCCTTCGCCATCTCTGTGTTCCTTCTTGGTTACTCTCTAACACCTTTAGACCTTTTTTCTATTGTGACACCCAAAACTGCATAAAGTTCTCCAGCCATCCCAGCCATTTCTAGCACAGAAACAACCTCAGGGACTGCTGGGCCAGGCCAGAACTGGGGGATTGCACAGGTGGAGAAGGCCAGGCACAGATGGAGGAGCAGAGCCTTGCAGGTGGTCAGCAGGGGAGGCAGGAACTGTGCCCAGGTGGCAGCTCAGCCCCAGGGGAAGGAATGGACACGGGGAGCAAACAAAAAGTGATCCCTGTGAAATCAGTGTGACCCATAAAACACACAAATAAGGCCCAGCCATAAACAGCATTTGCTATTTCCAGCAGCAAGCCCCAGGGATAATTGCCAGCTCTTTGCAGCTGGAAGGATAAACAGAAATTCCTTTGATCCTGACTTGGTGCAGGGGTTATTTTCAAAGCCACTCCTGCCTCCCCAGCCTTTCCTTTGCATCACTTGCTGGATGCTTTGCTCTGCCCCCACTGCTGTAATTCCAGTTTTCCAGGGTGGTAAATGGGGATGTAAGAGGTTGGGAGGGATCCCTCCATCCCTCAAACCAAAATAGAGACATTATGGGGGTAAAACACAAGAATTGGAGCTTTTGTCATCATTTCTCTGCTGGGTGAAAAGTGGAACTGGGAATCCAGCTTGGAACACTCACCTGGAACATCAAAGGAAGCCAGAAATAGGCAGAAATTACAGAGTAGTTTGTAAAACCTTGGAGCTTTCTGGTGGCTGGAGGGCAGCAGAGCTGTGTTTACTACAACTCCAGGGTTTGTTTAGAATGAAATAAAAACCAACAACAAACAACTCAGAGTTTGGCTGCTGCTCCCTTTCCAGCCTTTTCATTCTGCCTCATCTGTGGGACTCAGGCACCCTCCAGATCCCTTTGGAGAAGAATTTCTGGTCCAGGGCTACAAAAAATGAAGAAAAATCCAGTAGTTAACTCACAGAATTTTTAAGGTTGGAAAAAACCTCTAAGTTCCTCATGTCCAACCATGGCCACCCCTAAGCCACATCCTAAAGTGTCCAGTTCATTCATTTTTTGAGCAATTGCAGGGATTTGACTCTACTACTGCCCTGGGCAGCCTGTGCCAATTCCTGACCACCCTTTCCATGATGAAATTTTTCTTAATATCCATTCAAATCCTCTCCTGGCCCAACCTGAGGTGATTTCCTTATCCTGCCTTCTGCTGCAGCTCCACTGGAAGTTTGGGAACATCTGAAATCCCTGATTTCCCTTTTTCCCCCTAGAAAACCTGTCCATTTTTCTGGGTCATTTCCATGGCAGTCACTCAGGGACTGCTGCTGCATCTTGATTTTAACACTTGGGCTCACTGCAGGGTGAAAATTATAGCAAGATATAAAATGCAATCAGGGGGTGTTTATTGGAAAAATGGAAATCCAAAGATAAAATGCAGTTTTGAACTAAAGCTCCAGCAGAACGAATGGCGTGAGTGGGATCGCGCCCCTAAACAACAACTGTCAGTCCCAGGGAAAATCCAGTGTTGTTTCTCCTGGCTTTTCCCAGCTGATCAGCATTCAGGAAGGGCTGAGATGGAAGATCTGCACTCACATAGTTTATGCCATCAGAATTATTTGTATGATGACAAAAGAAGTGTGGCCACCTCCACCAACTTTAATTTTGCATTAATATTTTCATTTTTAATACTGTTTGGTTTGGACAGTCAGGTGTCTGCTAAGGAAAGCAGGAGGCACCCTTGAAGATGTGAACCCCCTCCCTCCAAATTATTATAATTTTGCAATTCAGGGGCTCTCAGGCAAAGACATGGGAATAGGAATAACAGTTCTTTACTAGGAGTATTTAAAATAAAAATGTAGCAGTATAAAAAAGCAAATAAAGAAACAAAGCAAACCCTGTCAGGGTGAGAGCAGGGCCTGAGCCCCTGTGGGTCAGGGTGCTGGAGCAGCCCAGCCCAGCCCTCCTGCAGTGCCAGGGGTGGCTCTGGGGGAGCAGAGATGATCCTGCAGAAGGGCCCAGGGGTGCTGGGATGGCTCTAGGGTTCCTCTGGGAATGCAGTGCACACAGGCTGCCCTGGGGCTCTGAATCCCAGCTTGGATCCAGGCAGGAATGCTGGGCTCCTCCCCTGGGCACAGCCTCTCCCCATGGGATGATGGAATTGTCTCAGCCCTGCAGTGAGCCTGGCTGGCCCCTGGACAGCAGATATCCCCTGCAGGGAGGAGGGGTCCTGGAAGGGATCAGAACCCTGCCCCAGCTGCTGGAACAGCTGCCATGGACAGCAGATATCCCCTGCAGGGAGGAGGGGTCCTGGAAGGGATAAGAGCACTTGGTTTCAACAGATGGAAAAATAGAATCCACACTGCTGGTTACATCTTGCCTTGCTACCCAAGACAGGTACTTTCAGGACTTGTCCTTAAGCTGGGCTTTGCTTTATGTGCCCCAAGACTGCCAGATTTGTCACTTTAAAGGTGAAGACGTCCAGCAGAGTGGAATTCTGTCATGGGGGAATTGGCAAACCAGGGATTTGCAAACCAGGAAATTTGTCTGGAAAATGGAAGATCAGAAGGAGAACAAGAATAACGAGGCAACCATGAGGAATTTGGGGAATCCTGCAGAGCTTTTAAAGTGAAGAAAAAACAAAACTCTCTCCTGCCTGGGTGCAGATGATGATTCCAGGTTGTCCATGCTGGGGAGGACAAACTGCTGCTCCCGAACTCACACTGGAGTCTTGGAATCACAGAATTACTCAGGCTGGAAATCACCATTCTGGGATCACCAAGTCCTTCTGTCACCCAGCACCACCACAGCCACCACTGACCGTGTCCCCAAGGGCCACCTCCACTCCATCTAAGGACGTTCCAGAGATGGACACTCCACCACTCCTTGATTCCACCAGAGCCAATGCTCCACAACCCTTTCCCTGGGAAAATGTTCCCAAATATCCAGTCTAAACCTCCCTGTCCCAGCCTGGGGCCGTTCCCTCTCCTCCTGTCCCTGTTCCTGGGAGCAGAGCCCGACCCCCCCGGCTGTCCCCTCCTGGCAGGGAGTTGTGCAGAGCCACCAGGGCCCCCCTGAGCCTCCTTTGCTCCAGGCTGAGCCCCTTCCCAGCTCCCTCAGCCTCTCCTGGGGCTCCAGACCCTTCCCAGCTCCATTCCCTGCCCTGGACTTACTCCATCCCCTCAGTGTCCTTCTTTTCCAAAACTGCCCCCAAAATTCAAGGTCTGACCTCACCAATGCCCAGCACAGGGGGCTCTAAACTTTCTGCCTTCAGCAGGAGCTAAGTGGGACCAAAATTTTCTGGTTCTCCATCAGTGGGAGAAAAGTGCAGATTTGGTTTTTTAAAGCAGCATTTTTGGAGTCAGGATCCATGGATTTGAGGGTGTTGGAGGAGAGGCAAAGCCTCCCTGTGCCAGGACACGTGAAGGCCACAACAGCAGCAGGGCCAGCACGGGCCATTCATGGCTGGTGTGTTTACCTTGCAGGCAGGCTGGGGAAGAGCTTGAAATGCATATTTTCCTCCTGAAATATTGACTCTAGTGTTCTCCTTCTCGGGGGCCTGGGGAGAAATGATGTTTCATATTTTAAAAATAAACACTGCTTTTCAAGAGGCATCAATGCAGCCCCAGAGCTCCCAGCACACCTTTGCCTCTCGCCCTCTTTTCAAGGCTTTAATGCTGCTTGTGTGCCACAAACTCTGCTGGTGAAAATATCCACCTGAAATGTATTTATCTTTGCTAATTAACAGCAGAATGACACAGAGCAACTTTATATTTTCACTGCAAGAACAGCCATAGAGGCTTCATTTATGGAGAGCTCTGAATGATCCCCATTCATGGGGAGCAAGTGCTGTCTGCACCAAGAGATCCTTGTGTGCAGGGCAGGAAAACAGGAGAAATCCCAGCCCAGATGGGTCCAGGGCAAAATCTCCCAGATTTCAGGCTTTTATTTCACTCTGGGCCCTGATGGTCATAATGGATGGGGGCAGTTTGATGTATTTGGGGAGCAAACTCAGTGTGTGAGCACGGGAGGTGATTCATGTGTTTGCACTGCCCTAAATCCATGATTTTATAAATATATCCGTGAAAGCTTCCACAGAGGAAGGGAAGGGGTGGAAGGCACCTTAAATCCCACCCAGTGCCATCCCTGCCCTGGAAGGGACACCTCCCACTGTCCCAGGCTGCTCCAGCCCCAATGTCCAGCCTGGCCTTGGGCACTGCCAGGGATCCAGGGGCAGCCACAGCTGCTCTGGCAATTCCAGCCCAGCCCCTGCCCACCCTCACAAGGAAGAATTTGATCACAATATCCCATCTAATCCTACTCTTTTTCAATTTGAAGCCATTCCCTGTGTCCTGTTCCTCCATCCCTTGTCCAAAGTCTTTCTCCATCTCTCCTGCAGCTCCCTCAGGTACTGGAAGGTCTCAGTGAGGTCACCTCCAACCTTCTCTCCAGGTGAACAATCCCAATCCTGCCACGCTTTCCTCATGGCAGAGCTGCTCCATCCCTCACCTGGAGCATTTCCTCCTCCTGACTGAAACTCCCCAGAGTTGTCAGCTCCAGAGCTGGCTGAAAGCCTGGGATTGATGCTGTGGCACAACAGTGGGACAAATCCGTGCTGGTTTTGCATGAGAACATCGCCAGATTTTGATATTTTAATTAACAGTTTTAATGTTAAAGAGTTAAGAGGAGCCTGGGAGCTTCAGTGAGGACAGGTCCTTTCTTCCCCCCATCAAAGAGCCTTTCTCCCCAGGAGCTCCCAGGTTGCTGAGGAGCTTTTGGAGGAAAGAGAGACTCTGGATAAGGGAAGAGAAAGTGGGCTTTGAGTTAAAGGTACTTTGCATGGCCCTGCACTCACACAACGCAGATTAAATGGATGAGGGATCCAAGGATGTGCTGCTGGAAAAGGTGAACAGAACCTAATCCACGCCAGGAGAAGGGCTTTAATCAAGTGACAGCAGTGTAAAAAGTCGTTTAAAAGCCAGAAAAAGATGCACTGCTTTGTGACAAAGCCATCATTAAATTTCTCTTCCCTCGCTACCAAATCTCCCTGCTGCTCCTCCACAAAGAAAACATCGGATTTCGCCTCATTTGCAGCACCCTCAGCCTCGATGGCTGACTGAGATTGTTGGGTGTTCTGACAGGAGCTGCATCTCCCTCGTGTGTACGGAGCTGAACGCTGCACTGCCACCTCAGCCAAGCCCCGCAGCTCTCTGTCTGTCTGTCCGTCCGCCCCCAGCCCCTCCTGTTCATCTGCTCTGCGTTCTGGAGCCCTCCCTCCCCTCCCCGCTCAGCTCGCAGGGGCTCAGACACGTAGACGAGCGCCTGCTCCCTGCAGGAAAATTCTTTTGCATCCCGTTTTTAACCCTGCTCCCAAACCCTCCTCTGCTTTCCTGTGCCTCTCCTCCGCTGCTGCTCCGAGGGCAGCCAGGCCCCTGATCCCGCAGGATACTGTCCTGGCCTTGGCACAGGTGGGCACCGAGAGGGGACCCGTGTGGCGCTGGCGCTGTCCCCTCCCTGGGCTCTGCCAGGGAAGGACGCGAGCCTGGCCCGCAGCGCCTCTGCTTCGTGTGCCTGTCTGCGCTGCTGCTCTGGGCAAAATCCCGACCCCACAGGATGCTTTCCCGTGCCTGTCTCCGCTGCTGCTCCAGCCTTCAGGATCCCCCAGGGATCTCTGGCCCGGCCCTTGGCACAGCGGGGATGAGAGGGGACCCGTGTGACGCAGTGTCCCCTCCGTGGCACCCCCGGCCCCTGTGCGCCCCCCGGCTCTGCGGGCGGCAGCCGCGGCCCCACAGCCCCAGCCCGGGGCTGCTCTCACTGCTGCCGCTGTTCCAGCCCCGCATTCCGCACCTTCCCCCGCCCCGGGGCCCTTTATAGCCGCCCGTGCCCTCGGCAGCAATGGGGCCATTGTGGGGGCCTGGGGGCCGGCAGGGCAGGGCAGGGCTGGCCATCGCCCCCTCCCCACCCTTCCGCAGCATCTCCTCCTTCTCCTTCTTCCTGCCCCTCTCCCCTCGCTGCCCCCCCGGCCCCGGCGTGTCAGGGGCTGGCTCGGAGCCTCGGCAGAAGGGCAGGTTAATACCCGGGGCCAGCCCTCTGCCCCGCACTCCCAGCGCGGCTCCGGCCCCGGCACAGCCATGGCCAGGATCTGCTGTGCCCTGCTGCTCTCGCTGCTGCTGCTCCTGCACAGCCGGGGCGCCGGCGGGGCCCCTCCGCAGCCCCGCGGTGAGTGGGGAGCCGGGGGGCAGGGGGGGCCGGGGTCCCTCTGTGCCTCCAGCTGGCGCTGGGGACGGGGGAGGAAGAGGGGACGCCCAGCAAGAGACAGGGAAGGGAAGGAGCTGTGCCCAGAGTGTCCCCAAGGCAGCGGGACCTGCGGCTGCGATGGCTCCTGTGGGGACAGCACAGGTGGCCTCGGGTCACTCCTTGGGACTGGCCCAGGTGGGACAAGGGCTCTGCCTTCCTTCCTCTCTCCAGCTTCACACGGGCTGCCCTGGCTGGGAGCTGCAGCAGGAGTTGGCTGGGCACCCCTGGGTCACTTCCCGAGCAGGAGCCAGGGGTGGGGTTGTTGGGAACAGAACTTTCCTTGGATTTTCCTCATCTGTTCCCGAGCAAAATCCTGCTCTGTTTGGCTTCCCAGGTGGGGAGTAGGGCAGCCAGGGGCAGGCGAGCTGCCTGCTCTGCAGCTTGCACTGAACCCCAGCCTGGAAGGAGTGCCAGCAGGGGATGGACACCTGGGGCAGGGATGGACACCCGGGGCAGGGATGGACACCCAGGACAGGGATGGACACCCAGGGAAGGCATGGACACCCAGGGAAAGGGATGGACACCCAGGGATGGGATAGACACCTGGGGATGTGATGAACACCCAGGGATGGGATGGACACCCAGGGAAAGGGATGGACACCCGGGGCAGGGATGGACACCCAGGGAAGGCATGGACACCCAGAACAGGGTTGGACACCCAGGGAAGGGGAGTCTGGTCCTCAGGACCATCTGTGCTCTTCCCTGGGCTCCAGGCAGCCTGGAGAAATCCCTGCAGGAGAGGCAAAGTCCACTGCAAGGCCAAACTTCTGGGAATTAAAAAGGTTTGGACGGTCTGGTGGTGATGCCTCACACACAGCCTGAGCTGTACAGGTGTGACAGTGACTGCAGCGGTACCTGGGAATGGGGAAGGGGGTTTCAGATAAACTGAGCCCTTTCTCCTCAGGAATTTGGGAAAGGAGGGTTGTCTTCACTGTGCAAAGTTGGGAAATGAAACAGAGCAGTGACTGAGCTCAGCCCTGCTGTGAGCAGTCACGTCTCTAAAATAAACCCCTTTTAGTTACTGCGCTGTTTTCCCGGTGTTTTAATGGATATGGCAAAGATGCCACGAGAGGGATTTTCTGCTAAGTCAGGACATTAATTCAGCAATTCCTGAATAATCCCTTGTGTGGATATTTGTAAATATAGAGGAAGATTTTATTTCTGGTTTAATTCTAGTTTTAACTAAACTGAGTTCAGATGTCAAGCAGAGCAAGTGACTGTCACCTTCTGGAGAGAACAGGGCCTGTCCTGCAGACCCTGACTGTGGCTGAAATCCCCAAAATCTCCCACCTTATATCCTTCCTTTACTCTTCCCTTCTCTGAAATAAACTCCACTCTCATAAAAAGAGGTTAAAAATGTTATTTAGGGCCAAATCACAGAGCAGAAATAAATAAAATAGATAGACTTAAAAATTTCTATTGGCTCCAGCTGTTCTTAGGGAAATAACTTTTCCTGCTTGGTTTGTCACTAAATCCAGGGATGATTCATCAGCACAAAGTGGGATTTGTGTTTTATTTCTGGAGGAATTAATTGCAAGGCTTTGAGCCTTTCCCTGGACCTTCATTTCTCACCTGTAAACTGGGCACAAGCAACCCCTGGAAAAGGGATTTCCAGTGCTGCAGATGGATCTCCCAGGGAGTTTTCCTTCCTCTGCAATGAATTATGGGGGGAAATGAAATTCATCCATATGGGAAAAGGTTAGATTGGATTTTAGTGGGAATTGGAGTTCCTGACAAAGTGGCCACTGCCTGCTTTGCTCCCACCTTCCCAGACCTTTCTGGAGCAGATGCAGCCTTGATGCCTCTGAGGAAACAAACCAGATTATTGCCTTTATGGATCCATCATAGGATATTTATTTTTATCTGTCTCAAAGACTGAAAGCCCCATTAGATCTCACACTGAGGACCAGCTGTAATATTTATGTCATCATTTGGAGCAGATTTGTTGGCCCAAAAGCTCCCATTTAAAAATCTGTCCACAGAAATCTCCTTTATGACAGGAACTCCCTGGGCCCTGCAGAAATCAAATATTAACAGAGCACTTGGTGCCTGACAGAGACAGGCTAAATGAGAGGAAAAAAATTAAAAAGAACAGGATGCCATAGATCTGCTGGGGGAAATGGGGCTATTCATTTAGGAAATCATAAAAAAAACCCAGGCCTTTTTTTATGTCTTGCCACAGCTGAAAATGAAGATGGAAAATGGAGTGGAAGTGAGAAATAATAATAATAATAGTAGTAACAACAACAACAACAAAAACAACAACAATCATTCCATTTGTTGCATTGCAGATGCCTCCTTTTTATAGCCTCTCCTTTTCACTGTGGGTATTCATGGGGCTGGAGAGATTAATTATACATTATTAATTATCAATTATGAGTTCCATATTTTTCTGTTGTTTCCCCCTCACCAGCTCTGTGCTGTGTTACTGGGGCTTATTTTTGGTGCCATCACTGGGGAACAGGGATCTGGCTCTTGCTGTGCTGGGGGCTTAACCTGGGAGTGTTGTTCCCGATCCCAGCTGATGCAGAGTGCCGTGCTTGAGTCTGGTCACATTCCCATTAACTGATATCCTTGGGGATTGGTTATCCAGGTCTGAGGTGCAGTTATCCCTTTCCAGCCTTTTTTCGATGGAGAAATGCAGCTCAGGTTTCAGCCCACAGCTTTATTCCTCCTTCTCTTCCTTCTTCCCTGTCTCCTTCCCTCAGTGCTGCCATTCCATAACCCACCTTCCCTCCCTCCCTCCTTTCTTTCCTCAGCTTTATCCCTCCCTCCTTCCCTCCCTCCTTCCCTCCCTCCTTCCCTCTCTCCATGCTCTCATTCCACACATTTATCCCTCCCTCCTCTCCGTGCTGCCGTAGAGGGATGAGGATTCCTGCAGCCCTCAGAGACAGCCCAGGGTGACAAGGGACACCTTGCTCATCACCAGTCCGTGTCACCCCCCAGGAACTCTGCTCTCCCACAGGCACTTCCCTAGAGAAGCAAAAAGAACATTTACAATATTCAGTTAAAGCTGTGAAACAGAGAAGGGACTGAGGCCTGCAGCTCCTCTCCACTCAGTGCTGCTTTACCAGCGCCACTCTCTCCCTCCTGGGACACTTTTCCCTTCTTTCCCTTTGATTTCCTTGTTGGAACCCTGGGCACTAAGAATTTTAGACTTTCTGTGCTGACAGGCACTGATGCCCAGGCAAACACTGCATTGACCTGAGGCCGTGGAAAAGGCTTCCAAAATTGAATGATAGCACTGGGATTATGGGTGTGTAGTTTGAATAGAAGTGTGTGATATCAAAGGGTGGAAAACCTAGAGTTTAAGGGTTTAGTATAGTAATATATATAAAGTAATATATATAATAATATATATATAAAGTAATAATACAGTAGTAAATATAAAGCAAGATGGAGGTTTCAGAGCATGGGCTAGTCCTTTTTTCTCCTTTTTTCTCCTTCTTTTTTCAACTTCTTCGTGGATCTGGGTGGTATCGTGTAATTGGACAGAAAAATCCATATTGCAGGCCACAGGTGTTTGGTTATTGCATTAAAAGTAAAAATAATTTAGGTGTAATTTCATAATTAGACAGTTTGTCCTTAAAAGACCTTGTAAAGATATAGGGGCAGTGCCATTTTCTACTTTGTTAGCTAGAACTCACAGCTTGTGAGACTGTACTCATGTGCTCAATCCTCACACGGGGCACCATTTGACGCTGAGATTTTGGTGTGTCTTCACTGAAGACTAAAAGCTGGGTAATTGCAAAAGAAGTCTGTGATTCTGTTGTTCAACACAACGGCACAGACTCCGAGTTCCAAAGGCTGAGAAAATGACTCTGTTTATTCTGGGATGTGTCTCCCTTTTATACTATTTTACACAGACCAATTTGATTGGTGAAACAAGGACAAACCTCTTCAATCACATTGGTCAATCCAGAGGGACATCAAGAAGTCCCTCCTAGGGAAAGGAATGAACACATAGGTACAGTTAGAAAAACATTTCTCCTGTTTACAGAAGATTTCCTGGGAAAAGAATTTCAGAGAACCAAAACATCTCAGGCATGAAACCAGGTCAGCAGTCTTTTATTGCATGGTGACATTCGTGCCATGAAGGTGAAGTTATTAGGGTCTGTAGCAGAAGCCTGGTAACACAAAGTCTGTAAGTTCTGAGCAAAAGCAGCAGCCATGGCAGCAACAGAGGCTCTGGCAGCCTGTGCCCCGTGAGCGTCTCTTCAGTCCACACAGCAGTAACAGCCGTGGTGTCGGTGCTTTGTCCTTACCATGGGGGACAGCTGGAATAACAACAGGACTCCCAAGCTTGGTAGCAGAGTAAGAGAAAATTTTATTCTTCCAAATCCTCTTTTATAGACAGTTCCAAAAGGATAAAATTGTATTGGTTGGCAAACCACTACAAGACCATCACTGGACATTAGGAACAACGCCCCTCGACCGTTTCCTTGCAAGTGAACAACAGGACACAAACAACCCCCGCAAGGATTGTTTTCCCACCTCCAAGGACTGCTTGAATTTGTCCCAGGCCACTTTCTCAGGCCTATGTGAGAAAGTTCTGTGACTTAGTTTCACACAGACACTGTGCTGCTGCCTGATTCCCCACATTCAGCATCCACAGTGGTTTTGTGAGTCTTCTGTGTGTGTTCTTAAAGTAGTGCATTTTATTCTATTTTTGGCTAATTAGATATATGCATGAATTGTCTACATCTATGCTGGACTAATCTTAAGTTAAAATTGTTGTGGGAAGGCAAATGCAAATTCTTACACAAATTCTACATATATAGCATTGTCTGTTCTATCTAAGGATTTCTAGCAGGGCTACAATATTTTTATTATTACTAGAATTTAACTAACTTTGCAAAAGGCAATATCACTGAACTATATACTAGGTACTAGGTCTCTTTCTGACTTACTAACACAAGCTTTCATTTCTAAGGCACTTCAAAATTCTCAGTTTATTTAAAACTAATGTCTGTCTGGATTTATGTATTTTGGATTTTCTGAAAGTTCTAATTCCATTCTCACATCTCTGGGCACTCCTAGGCCTGTATGGATTTGGCCCAGGGGGGATTCATACTCCCACACTCTACTGTGGGCTTGATATTTCTGAGTCTATAAGTATAGTAGCTGATTTTCTTCTCTTGGAAAGATTTCTAGAGAGAGTTTTCGTTCAAGGACAATTAATGTAAATAACCTTTTCTCTTCTCATAACATTTCTAAGTTCTCGTAACAACCTCTCTCCCAGGTGTTGTTTTTGTTATTTAACCAACAGACAGAGGTGTCCATTCTATGGACCAATAACGTGTTTTTTTAGCATAGCATGTTATAAAAAGGTTGAATGAATTGTAAATAAATCTGTCACTGTATGACATGCAATGAACACACGCACACTGCCAGGTCAGGAAAGGAAGATAAAGAAGAAGTTTATTTGCTACTTCAGTTTATATAGATTTTGGACAATGACCATGGATTGGAGGATGAGGTTGCCACCTCTCCAACCACACTGGTCAAACTAGAAGTCCACCAGTTTTCTCCTCCCCAAGAGAGGAATGTCAAAAACAGTAGAACATTAGACAGACATTCTTTTGTTTACATGAAAATGTGTGAGAACTTTGAGAATCTGACTCTAAGTATGTAAACATTTTAGAAGGCTAATAAGAATTGTAAGAGAACAGGGCAACATCAAGCCTTCTGATGTTCTTCTACCTTTGAACTGGAGTCAAGCTCTATATTTCATGTCCAACAACGACACTCTACTAGACATAAGAATTAATAAATATCTGAGTCCAAACATGAAACCATGTCTCTTGAGCATTTAGTCCCAGCTCTAACAGAAAAGAAGATAAATTTTTAATGGTGCCCCAAGTGAGGATCGAACTCTTGACGTTCAGATTTCCCCTCTGTCCCTGCTGTCCCCAGGCACGCTGTGCAGGACCAAGCCCACGGACCTGGTGTTCATCCTGGACAGCTCGCGCAGCGTGCGGCCGCACGAGTTCGAGAAGATCAAAGTGTTCGTGTCACGCGTGATCGAGGCGCTGGACGTGGGCCCCAACGCCACCCGCGTGGGCGTCATCAACTACGCCAGCGCCGTGCGCAGCGAGCTGTCCCTGCAGGGCCCACAGGGCAAGGCGGCGCTGCTGCAGGCCGTGCGCAGGATCCAGCCCCTCTCCACCGGCACCATGACCGGCCTGGCCATACAGTTCGCCATCAGCCGCGCCTTCAGCGCCGCCGAGGGCGGCAGGGACGGCGCGCCCAACTTCAGAAAGGTAAGGTGTAGGAATGGAGTAAAAATCTGCCCTGTCGTTTCTTCTAAGTGCTGCTAACAAGCAATGTGTAAGTTCCCGTGTGAAGCTGTTTTGAGAATGAGAAGTTCCTTTAACACAACAATCTATTCTGAGGGTGAAAAATAAGTGCACCTTATACGATGCAACAATGATCATGGTGTCCAGCCACCAGCAGGGAAACAGGTGAGATTGAGTCTCTTTATTCAGCTGGGGAATCCATTTTTATTCCCCCACCCTGGGCCGGGGAGGGGGTGAAGACCGAGAGAGAGCAGGGGCAGGGTCATGGGTTTTATTGGGTATTCAGGGGAGGAGTCATAGGGTTTGGGTCAGGGGAGGAGATAACACAAAGACACTAAGGTCAGATTTCAGCCTCCTCAAAACAGGAGGACTCCACATGCACCTGTAATAACAAGGGATTTGTTCCACGAGAATCAGTAAAGAAAATATGTAGACAATCTGAGAATAGATAGATTTGATGGACAAGTAAAATACCTTTTACTAACCAACAGAATAATTACCAGGAAAGTTATTAACCAATTAGAGGTTGGCCTCAAGGTTTGTAAAAAGTGTATAAGACAGCACGAGGCCATAATAAAGAGCGTTTAAAGCCTCCTGAAGATTTTACTCTGTGTCATGTCCGCCCTGACAACGACAGTAAGGAGGCAAGGAAAAGGTCTGGTTCTTCCTGCTCCTTGCTTGGGACTCATCATGGAGTGGTTGGAAAGAGCAGAAAGGTGATTTTCTCTGGGCTTTGATCGTGTGTGGACACATGGGGGTTGATTGTCACAGGTGGAAAACCTCTAGGAGGTGCCACACCTTTCAGTTCTTGGAAACCTCTGGGACATGCAAACCTCTCAATTCTTGAAAACCTCTGAGAGGTTCAAACCTCTCAATTCTTCTTGAAAACCTCTGACAGGTTGAAACCTCTCAATTCTTGATGACCTCTGGGAGCTCTGAACCTCTCAGTTCTTCCTTAAAACCTCTGGGAGGTGCAAACTGGAGGTTTGAAAACCTCCAGGAATTCACACCTCTCAATTCTTCTTGAAAAACCTGTGGAAGGCACAAACCCCTCAATTCCTGGAAACTTCTGAGAGGTTCAAACCTCTCAATTCTTCCTGAAAACTTCTGGGAGGTTCAAATCTCTTAGTTCTTGAAAATTTCTAGGAGGTTCAAACCTCTCAATTCTTCTTGAAAAAGAAGCTCATCTTTGGGACTTAGTGAAAGAAAATAAAAAACTCATTATGACATATTCAGTCTTAGTCTCAATTTTTGTTCTAAATGCAGTCTGACAATTGCACACAGCATTGGCCACTCCTGAAGATTGGAGAGACATTTCCACTGAGCTGTCCATGAAAATGCTGGATCCTCATCTCCGGGATCTCTTCCACACCATTCAATGCCCCCTCTCCTCTTTTCCTGCTGCCAGACAGCTCCCCCAAGCCTTGCTGTTCCCTGTCACCTCTGCTTGTGTGGAACAAACTATCCTGGATTTCCAGTGTCTCACTGAAACCTCCTTTCCTGGACAGCTGGAAAAGCTGAGACCAGTGGGCTTAGGGAATGATTTATCTGAGACATTAAAAAAAGGGAATAAAAAAGGGAAATCACTCCGTGCTTTTCCTCTCTTCCCTTCCACTCCAGAGCTGATCCAAGAGGCAGAATCACAGAAGGGGTGGGGAGGGGTCTCTGGAGCTCACCCTGTGGGACTGCCCAGGACCATGCCCAGGTGGCTTTTCAGTGTCTCCAAGGTGGAAAACTCCACAACACTTTGTATTCTTGGTTCCCAGGGGTTTTTTTTCCCTTTCTTCCTCTGCCTTGAAGTGCAGCCAGCTTTTCCCTTCTGCTCAGGGTGACCCCATCCCCTGCCTGGGAGGAGGAATAGGTCATGCCGGGATTTAGGGAGGTGAAGCTTCACGAAACCCTGGACATGGTCCTTGCTCCTTCCCACAGCAGAAATCCAACAAATCCTCATGCAAATCTGGTTGTTGACGTCCCAAAACATCACAAGGTGCTTTGCTCCTGCTTTGTGCAGTAAATGTCACCCCTGGCCAGAGAAAAGCACAATTTGTTTCCGCAGGAGCTCTGAGAAAAACCTGCTCCCACCTTCCTCAAAACCCACGGGGAGCCCAATTACTTTCACCTTATTTTTTAGGGAAGAACAGAGCAACAAAAAAATTGGCAAATCGCTGAGCAAATCCAGGGCTTTATGCAGCTTCCTGCCTGATTCTCCTTGGAGCTCTGCTGGAGCATCACATTCCCAGGGCATAATGAGCCATGGCTCCCTCATTAGCTGCAGGATTGCAGGAAATGTCAGCCCCGGGCTGGGAATACCTGGGAATGCTAAGGAAGACCCAGGAATGCTCAGGTGTCTGAGGTAACCAGGAATAAATTGTATCAGAACACATGGGATTTCTGCCTGACAGAAGGATGAGGGATCTAGAATGTCAGGAATTCACAGGGAAGGCTGCTAGTTAAATGAGCACAATGACCTTGAAAAGCAAAATTTCTGAGTTTTCCCAGTGCAAAACTGAGGATCAGGGCAAAATTCAGTTCTTGGGGGAAACAGAAGCTTCACCTTTTCATAATTCCCCTGTCATGGCTGAGCAGTGCCAACCCCTCCAGGATCCAGAGGCTGCTCCTTCCCTCCAATCCTTTCCCAAATCAGGCACACACCAGGACTCAGCTTTTTCAATGACAGGGAATTTTACAGAGATCCTCAGACTGCAAATAATTTGGAGGTAGGTTTGAAAATCATAATAATAAAATGGACATTTTTTCACATTGACTCAGGCTGGATGCAGGGGAAATATCTATGATGGGAATCCTAGGGAAAAACCAGGATTTCCTGATGATTGGGCTGACCAAATGTGATATGAAGAGGTATTTTTTACTCTTTTAAAAAATTATTTATTTATTTTTTACTCTTTCTGTCAGGCTGTCACAGAAAGGTCCCCTGGCTTCCTCTCACTGTTACATTCATTTTCCCCATGGGCTCTCTGGTCAAGTCCCAATCCTGACTCTGTATCCAGAAGTTTTGTTTTCTCCAACAGCAGGGCAGAAAGCAACGTGAATTTTGAGTCCTTCATGGCAGATTTCCACACAGAGGCATTATGAGGATCTTTCCCATCACATCCAGGTGTGGGTGCTACAGCTCCACCCGGGATGGGGCTTATCTGGGCTCAGGCTTAACCAGGCTTGGGCTGAGCTGAAGATGAGCTGGTAAAACCTGGAGAATTTCTTGATTTAAGAAGAGAATTGCAGAAGGACACATGGCTGCTGACAGCACCTGCTGGCAGGGTTTGGTCCCTGATTTGATAACTCCTCTCATTCCCTGATTTGATAACTCCTCAGATCCCTGATTTGATATCTCCTCTGTTTCTGATTTGATAGCTCCTCTCATTCCCTGATTTGATAACTCCTCTCATTCCCTGTTAATTCCTCTCATTCCCTGATAACTCCTCAGATCTCTGATTTGATAACTCCTCAGTTCCCTGATTTGATAGCTCCTCTCATTCCCTGATTTGATAACTCCTCTAATTCCCTGTTAACTCCTCTCATTCCCTGGTAACTCCTCAGATCCCTGATTTGATAACTCCTCAGATCCCGGATTTGATAGCTGCTCTCATTCCCTGATATCTCTGTTCCCTGCCAGCCGGGCTCTGAGGGCTCTCCTCGGCAGCCCCGGGCAGGCGGAGCAGCCCAGCTGGAGCCGAGGCTGAGCCGAGGGCTCTCTCTCCTGGCAAAAGGCTCCACTGCATGGATGGATCCGCTCCCACCCCAGGAAAACCCCGGAGCTCCTTTGGCATATCCACTCCCCCACACCACACACCCACACCTGCCACAGGTGATGCTTTGCCTTATTTTTGCCACGCTAAAACAGAAAGGCTTGGATTTGGTTATTTTTTTCCCTCTTGGAAGCACCAGTTGCAGAACTGTGATGCTCTTGGGAATTTTAAATTGTGCAGCCCTTAGGAAGTGCAGATAAACAGCTGAAACTAGATTGTAAAGCCCCACATTTTTCATGTTTCTCCCATTTTTTACAGAGGGGAAGCTCTTTCCCCATTCTGCATTCCAGTCCAAGCCATTCCTTTGGGGTTGGCAGTGGTGTCACAATAAATCAGCTGTAAGGAAAAGTGGCAGGGGCAGAAGAATTGGCAGAGAGTAGGAATTCAGGTCTTGTGACAAAGTCTCTTTCAGAAGAAAAATAAAGAGGAAAAGGGACAAACCAGAAGCAGGACTCTGGGAAGCTTTTAACTGGTTCAGGGCTCTGTTTAATCCCAGCTGAAATCCAGTTCCTGCTTAAACCAGCTGCCACATTAATGCTGGGGTTAGCAGGGGTGGGGTTTAATCCCTGCTGTTTATTTTGGAACAGAGAATCACAGATCCTGACACACAGCGTGACCTCGGGCCTCTCTCCCCATGGAGTTGGTTTCAGTCCCATCCTTCAGCTCCTCCACCTGTAAATGGGATGGAGCCTTGATCTCACCTTTCCACGACATTTCCTGAGACACTGTGAAGTCCCACACTCAGCTGGGCTTGTCCTGAGTGTCCCTGAAGATCTTTAGTTTGGGCTTGAGCTCGAGTTTGGCTATGAAAAACATAAATTTTAATTTAGTTTCCTTAGAGGGGGATGCACCAGTTGTCCCTTGGTCAAACCATTCAATCCCTGGCAGTTGTCCCTTGGTCAAACCATTCAACCTTTGGCAGATTCACTTTTCCAGCTTGGAAAGAAACCAATTCCATCTAAAAAACCCCATGGTTTGTGTGATCTCCAAAGAACGGGAAGAGCTGTCAGGATTCCCTTTTCCCTTAATTTTAGAAATGCAAACCCTTCCCTCCTAGCCCAGCCTGTTCCACAAACGTTGTGGGGTATGGCTGAGGACACCAGTGCCCACCTGGCCATCCCTCCCCTGCAGGTGGCCATCGTGGTGACCGACGGCCGGCCCCAGGACGGGGTGCAGGACGTGTCTGCCCGGGCCAGGGCCGCGGGCATCGAGATCTTTGCCATTGGCGTGGGCAGGGTGGACATGGGCACGCTGAGGCAGATGGCCAGTGAGCCCCTGGACGAGCACGTGGACTACGTGGAGAGCTACAGCGCCATCGAGAAGCTGACCCACAAGTTCCAGGAGGCTTTCTGTGGTGAGTCCTGGCGGGACTGCCAGCCAGCAGAGAACTGGGAAAGGTTTGGGTGGCAAGGACCTTAAAGCTTTGCAGAGAATCCTGGAATGGTTTGCGTGGGAAGGGATTGGGAAGCTCATCCCATGCCCCTGTGATTAGCTCAGTTGGTGAGAGCATGGTGCTGATATCACTGAAGTTGTGGGTTTGACCCCTGTATGGGATTTACTTAAAGAGCTGTACTGGATGATCCTTGTGGATCCCTTCCAGCTAAGAATATTCCGTGCATCCCTGCCCTGGCAGGGACCCCTCCCACTGCCCCAGGCTGCTCCAGCCCCAGTGTCCAGCCTGGCCTTGGGCACTACCAGGGATCCAGGGGCAGCCACAGCTGCTCTGGCAATTCCAGCCCAGCCCCTGCCCACCCTGCCAGGGAACAATTCCTGCCCAATCTCCCATCCCGCCCTGCCCTCTGGCAGTGGGAAGCCATTCCCTGGCTCCTGTCCCTGCAGAACATCTTCCAAAATCCCCCTCCAGCCTTTCCCATGGAAGCTGTACCTGTGACCATCCCTCTGCTTCCCTGCTCCAGGCCCTGCAGGATCAGAGCCCTGTGGGACAGGGGCTCTTTGAAGTTGCCTTTCCAGAACAGCAGGGTTTTGTTCAGGGGATTACAGGTTTTGGTTAAAGAAATCTCCAGATTTCACTGGTGCTGGAGAGTTTGTAAACATGATCCACACACTCCTGGAGGCACGGGAAAACAACCTGGGAAAGAGGATTTTAGCACAGCTGAAATCACACCCCTTTGGGGGCAGTGGAGAGAATTTGGTTTGTAATTCCCCCTGCCAGTGTTGCCTCCTGAGTTCCCCCTTGAACGGGGATGGTCCCAGTCCCTGTTAGAGGCTGAGCTGCCTTTGCCTGATGCTGCTTTTGGTGTTGGAGGCCTCGTGGGGCAGGAACCTCTCCTGGCTGGAGCAGGATCTGATTCCTGTCTGCACAGCACATCAAAGGAGCCCGAGCATCCTAAAAACACCGTCCTACAAACACCATCCCACAAACAGCATCCCACAAACACTGTCCCACAAACAGCATCCCACAAACACTGTCCCACAAACAGCATCCCACAAACACTGTCCCACAAACAGCATCCCACA